>JAQJVL010004476.1:0-44707 GCA_035578905.1 Stictocephala bisonia
TTATTATTTTTTTTATAAATAAACACTAATTGCAAAATAAATTTATATGAAAATCAGTTAGTCATTTATGTAGTTAAAAGACAATTTGTTTTTATATAAAAAGGTAAAGATTTCATATTTCTATCTATTATATTGTATTTTTTACAAATCTTTAACTGAAACCTTGCATTATTAATGATTTTAAATGCTGCCAGTAGTGCTGTAAAGGCTAGAATACCTACTACCTCAATGGGTTAAACATCTGTCAATTTTAGTTATGCAAGTGAAATTTAATGGTTAAATATGGGTATTTTTATTTATCACAAAGAAGACAGTTGAACTGCATCAATCATTTATTGATTATTACATGTTTTAAATGAAATCTTTATTCCTTCCACAATTGAGGAACATTTAAGATCTTATTTATTATTTGTGGTATATCTATTTTTTACCAAGAGTGGGTTAAAAAAGTTAGTTTTATTCTACCAGGTGAAGTTAGGTGTAAGAGCCCTCTCTAACTCTTAACTTGGGGACTAATAGCTTAATGTGAGGTTTAAGAAGCCCTCTCTAACACTTAACCTGGAGACCAATGGCTTAACGTGACTTTCGGAGCGGCAGGGCAAAAACTGTTAGTAGTCTTATCGGAGATCGAACCCGGACCAATTGCCATCGCATTAGCCCCTTGGCTACTGCCGCTCCAAGTAGAAACAACAGTGAGTTTCAGTGTTCATGCTGTGCACGTTCCAACTAGCAGCTTGGAGAGTACTTGAATAAGTACAATCTTTTCCACACGTAATTAGATTGTTCTGAACAGGTCTTTGAAATAAGTGGTGTGTAGTAAATTTGCAGTGAAATGCCTGGTTTGAAAATTAAGAAGGGTTTGTTTGTGATATTTTACTCTAATTAAGGATCACTACTAACATTCTCAACTGATGGTTCTGTACGCTATTTGGGTAAAAATGCATTAAATCAGCTAAGCTGCACTCTTGATTTAACGTTCATTTGTCATTTGATGAAAACAAAATATTTTGAATGTATCACTCAAATATTTTATAAATAAAATAAAAAAATAAAAAATGTGCTCAGAATATAATTACAGGTTATATTTAATTAGTCTATGCTGCAAAGTTAATCCTTGTGTCATCTTACTTGTCTCAAAGGTTTAAAAAAAAAAAACTTGCTTTGTGTTTATATCAGGTAGATAGTGGAAGTAATGATTTCAGATTCTTAACCATACATATTGTGTCTCTAACTGTAATGAAACAAATGAGGTAAATAAAACACAAAAACATTGCAAAATTGTCACTTCAAAAATCGTGTTTGCAAGACAGAAAATTATGTCATTTTTGACTAATCACGCATGATAAACAAATTGTTTGACAAAGGTAGTTGTGGACGGTAAAAATAAATCGCAGAAAAAGTGTAGTTTTCACCAAACCGGTGAAAGATGTGAGTAATGAACAGCTGATGTGAGAAATGAAACCGGTGAAAAGCTCTCAAAAGCTGAGAATTGTCTGGGCACTTGGCATTCCAATATGTTGGAAATATTTTTCACAGTGTGGGAGTCTCAATAGACATGGCTGCTGCAACCCCTAATTTAGAAATAAGAAATGATGAGAACATCCTTACTCAAACAGTCGCATACTAAAGGCGGTCAGTTGTGTTTTATTATTGATGTGACAAAGTTTTATATTTGTTATTAACCAATTAATTAATAAAACCTTTGGATTTAGAGTGTGTTTTTTTCTTAGCTAATTATGTCTAAAAATATGTAGGTGGTCAGTAATTCGAAGAAATAGCAAAAGATATTACCAGCAAAAAGATCAACAAAAATCAAAGCTTATAATGTAAATATATCAACTTACATATTGCTTGAAGAGTGTCTGGAATTATTTTTCAAAGCTTGAGATGATATTGCAGAGAATTTTAAATCCTCAAAGCATTTGTAGCTAATGAACATAAAGTTGCAGCAAGCCTATCTTTGACGGTAATGGCAGTTCTCATTTTTGTATTTGTTTTGAAAACCAATAGAGACATTTTTTCTTAACCCTTACCACGCCGTAAACGCATATACACGCATATGTTGACTTTGCTCTTAACACCTTAAGCGCATATATGCGTAATAATTATTTAAAATATATATGGATTAAAATGTTTCTAATTTAATCCAGTAGTGCGTTTGGGTTATGGGCGGTGACTCATCAGAGAGACACATTGTGCGACTCGAGACCTTCTGTTGGCCTGTCAATCACCACGAGACTGGTTTTTGTCTGTCAGTGTACATTTCCGCTGCGCCGCCCAACACCACAAGCGTGTATACGCGCAGCTACTGTCGAGCCGAGTGGTTGTCATTGTCCGCCGCCTTACAGCTTCGAAACTATGTATTTAGTTGTTTTATCATTACTTTAGTTTAATATATGTTAGTAATTTATTAGTTTTAAGTGTCAATATAAATAATCCAGCCGATTTTGATTTAGTGGAAGGTACTAAATACATCGTAATCAAGTGCTATATGTATTTACTTATTTTTTATTATATTTGTTATGTGCAGGCCCTTAATGTCTTTATCAGTTTATGTACAAGTAAATGTACTCAATTATACATATTTTATTGATAGTAATGATATTTTGTATTAATTCATACTGTATAAGTGATCTATGCCTGAGGCTTACTTTCAAGTAAAAGATTTGCTTATTTACATATTTATATATAAGAAAAAAACGTAAAATAAACTAATAAAAAGTTTCAAAATGTTATCATATCTTTTATTTTCCTGTACAGAACAATAAAAAAGTCAAATTCCTTGTTGTAATTCTCAAATAATTTTTGCAGTCTGAATCACTGTTTTTCAATTACTTTAAAAGACTCTTATAGAATAAACTACTTTTCACTAGACAGTTTTTAGCCCAAATTTTCCTATTTTTCTGCTTATCCTCACTCAAACACGCCTACTTCGCCAAGTAAAAGTATTGCAGTAGCATCAGCCAAATTTTATATGCCATGATACAATCACTAAAATAATGACGAACACAGCATGACACAAGTGGCAAGTGATGCCAAGACTGACTCAATGAGGGCTGGGTCGATACTCAATAATTTTATTTCTTAGTGTAAGAAAAAAAAAAAAAAAAAAGAAAACATTTTAAGAATAATATAAGTTTGCTAAGTATATTTTTTTAAATACCCAAAAAGTGACTGGGCATCAATGCCAAGGGCCTGACAAAAGTTGACACTCAATACTTTTATAGTCCTTACACTTCGACACCAGCCATGGCAACATAAAGCAGCAAAATTAATGATAAAGCACATATTATCTTTCTCTCACCTCTCGATGACAGTGTGGTCACACTTTAAGAAAGACCAGAGAGAATAGCATTGCTCCAAGGCTACCAAATAAAAGGGCTGTGCTATTTTGTCTTTTAGTCGCAACAAAATTTAATCTCTTAACTCCATAGGAGGAGGGCAGTGACAAGTTATTTCAATGGATGTTATGTAAATAGCTTACCGACTTATTTCTTTTTTATGGGATTGCGTTGGGGAGTTGAAGGTCGTCCAGAGTTGATGCCTTGGTATTGATACTTGGCTTTTTTCTCAGATGGCTTCAATATCTACAACAATACAGTGTACATTTTAGTGGACATTTGGATAGCAGTAATAGAATTAAGAATGTAAAGGAAAAATACAGTTTAATAATACATATCGATATGCCTAGAAATGTTGAAAGTTGGTTTGCACAAATGTTATGTATCTTAAATCTAAATACGAAGTTTCAAGCCACTTACATTAAATTAACTATGTAAAATTTGTAAATTTTTTACCATTATACCATAAAACGTGATTTTCTGAAAATAATAATGATATGTTAATGAAGTATTGTAAAATTTCTCAAAACCCACATTATACAAGCTATTTCAGGCTACCTATACAGTACAATAAATCTTGCTCATATATTTGCACCATATGGGTGGCCTGAAATAGCTTGTATAAAGTGGGATTTATATATGTATACCAAGAAGGAATTAACTTAGAAAGCTGAAATACACTTCGGATCCCTTTTATCGTTTAAAGGATCTAAATCAAATCAAATCAAAATATCTTTATTACAATTTCTTCAAGAAATGTACGTTCGTCAAGAGATACAAGTTTATATACAAAGAAAATGTTTTTTTTTTAAGTTTCGTCTTGCTTTACAATGTCAGTCATCTTGTTTCAAAATATTCCTTCATTGAATAAAATGGTCGCTCCATTAGCCAGTCTTGTAGATGGCGTTTCAGTTGTTGGCCGTTGAGGATTTTCAGATTTGTTGGAAGTGAGTTGAAAACTTTCCGTCCGATATATGATGGTTTTCTGCTGTATTGTGTGGTGTGGTGTGCTGGAAGATGATAGTCTGCTGCTCTCCGTGTGTTGTAGGAGTGAATGTTTTCTCCTCTGGTAAGCCCTGTCTGGTCTGTGTAGGCAACTACTGAGTAAATGTAAAGGGCAATGACAGTCATAATCCTCAGTGATTTGAAGGCCTCTCTACAACTCTCTGTTGGAGTGAGGTTGGCGAGTGCTCTTATAGCTTTTTTCTGTTGCACCAGTATTCTGTCAAGGTTCTGTTGTGAAGTTCCTCCCCATATGGACAGGCCATATCTTATGTGTGATTCTACCAGCGCGTGGTATGCTGCTTTTGCAGCCTCTTGTCCAGCTATCCACTTTATTCTTCTCACAACGAAAATTCCAGATCCAAGTTTTTTGCTCAATGTATCAACATGTTCAGTCCAAGAAAGATTGGTGTCTATTGTCATGCCCAGTAATTTAGAATGATTTTCTACCAAGATGTTGGGGACTTCTGGGATCTGTTCATGTCTTCTACTGAAATTAAGCTGAGTGGTTTTTGACGGATTGATAGCTAAGTCATTTTGTAGACAGTATTGTAAAGCTTTTCCAGTTGATGTAGTGATTGTTGAATGTAGTCCCTGCGCTGTGTCATGTTGAAGAAGAAGTGTAGTGTCGTCTGCGTACATAATGGGGAGGATGTTGTTGTGGTTAATGAAGTCATTAAAGTCATTGGTAAACAGCACAAATAAGAAAGGACCCAGGACTGAACCCTGGGGCACTCCTCTAGTTATTGGCTGAGTTTGGGACCTAAAAGTGCACAATTTATTATTTACGGTTCTATGGATTTCTACAATCTGGCTGCGATCTGCTAGATAGCTTGCCACCCAATGCCTTGATTTGCCTTGGAAGCCTAGAATTGATAGTTTCTTCATAATCAAATCATGTCCCAAGCAATCGAATGCTTTGCTGTAGTCTAAAAGGATGGCTGAGACAAATTTACTATCTTCTAGTTGGTCTGTGATATGTTCTACTAAGCTTGTCATTGCAGTGATGGTGGATCTTCCCTTCAAGAATCCATGTTGGCAATTTGATAGCAGTTCTTGTTCTTGCAAGTGTTGTACCATCCTTTTTAGAGCAATTTTTTCTATAATTTTTGAGAAAGGAGAGATTAAAGAGATTGGTCGATAATTTTCAAGTTTGGTTTTTGATCCCTTCTTGTGCTTTGGGTAGACTTTTGAGAGTTTTAGTTTTGAAGGGAATTGACCGTTATCAAAGGATTTGTTAATTATTGTGACGAGTGGAGCTGCTAATTGGTGTGCACAATGCTTGACTGCCTTTGATGGGACTTCATCAATGCCACATGACAGTTTAGGTTTTAATGTCTGTATTACAGACAGTACTTCACTATATGTGGTGGGGGCCATAGTTAGTTGTGGGTTCTGTTGGATATTTGCAGTGGGCTGTGGTGGAACAGTATTAATTTGGAGAGCACTGCGATTTTGATTAAGAGTGATATCTGCTACCCGGCAGAAATAGCTGTTTAAGTGCTCTGCAATTGCCATCGGGCTGTCTTCTATTTTTCCATCAATTTCTAGCTGTCTAAGTGTGTCATCAGACTTTTTTTGCTGTTTTTCTCCACTGATGATGTTCCAGAGTGCCTTAGATTTATTGTCAGAGCTTGCTATGTGCTCATTTGCAGCTGCTCGCCTGAGTTCTCTTAGTTTTAGGTCATAAGTTTTCTTTTTTTGTTTCATTGTGTCCTTATCAAGTTCGTTTCCTGTCAGTTCATATCTGTGCAAGCACTTGAGGAAATCTTCTTTAAGTGTGTTTACTTCAGGATCATATTGGAACTTGAGTTTTGGCTTCCCTCTAGGCCTTGATTTTGAGAGGGGACATGCAATGTATAATGCTCTCCTTACAATGGCATGGAATGAGTTATATGCTTCTTCAGCATCTTGGGCATTGTGTACACTGTCCCAGCTTTCTGTGATAAGTTCCATTTTTAGATTATCTAGGTTTCGTTTGCTGAAGTTCCTCTTGAAGGAGTTTTCTTGTTTTTTAACTTTATTCCCTTCATACTGCACCTTGCAAAGTTGGCCAGTGTGGTCAGATAATCCGCTTTGAATGATACTGAAGCTAATATTGTCCTCAGGTACATTTGTGCAGATGCAGTCAATTGATGTTGCAGAGGTACTGGTCGTTCTTGTTGCTGGGAGTGGTAGACGCTTGATCCCAAATGTTGATAGTTCTTCTTCAAACAAGTCGTTATCTTGGTTTGCTGTCAATCTATTAAAATTAACGTCACCCATTACAATGATTTGTCTTGCATCTGCCCGAAATGTTGAAAGAATTGCTGACATGACCATGTTTATAACATCTAATAAAATTGTTAGTTAGGCAGTACATTCCAATAAAGCCACTGATGAATAATTAAGGGCTAACGCGCACTGGCCCGACCACGACTCTGACAATTCTTGCTGTGTCTAGTCCAACCAAGAGCACGACCCGACCACGACTCCAACTCTGAATGCTCCGTTAAGAAATGGATTTTAAATAAAAAATTTACATTGTTTACACTTCATAAGTAAATAATAAACACTTTTCAGTTGATGAATAAAAATATAAAAGTACTAATAGTTAAATTATTAATAAATTAATTAATTATATTACTACTCCTAGTACAATTATTTTATTTACTTATCGGAAACACTATTTTGTTTGGAAATTGGTAAGTAGATTAGTAAGTAGCTTACAACTACAACTACCTTTGTTAATACGTTAAGTTAAGGTGTGTCCAAAACTATTATGTTTATTCTGAACCATGAAAACATAATGGTCCTGATGTGTTTAACAGATATTCTTCATTATTTAATCATATAAATATAAGTAATCGCTTTGAAGAAGTAACAAAGGAAAAATGACATAAAAAACAATAAAATTGTATTTACATGAATCAGCTTGCTCCTTTAATGAGCTGCACTCACTGCCTACAAACGTCATTGTAATTTGTCTCCTGCAACATTTCCTTCTTTAACATTCTATTTGAACAGTCATCTAACGATAAATTACGTAAAGGTGGCCGGTCTTTAACCGCAAAAATAAAAATGTCAATGTCAATAACTGCCATAGTATGTAGATTGTTCAAAACTACTCAGGCACTAGTGAACAAGTTGAAATCGGGTCTTGGTTGCTACCGTATGCAGTGCACATCACGCCATATCAGTCTATGTTATTATTGGTCGGCCCCTGCCAAACCCTTCTGTCTTTGGTCGGATGACAAGACCCCAACTGCCGTGTCGGACCTCGCCTAGTGGTGTCGTTCCATTTCATTCCAAGTAAAGTTTGGTCAGGCCCGACCAGTCGGAGTCGTAGTCGGGCTAGTGCGTGTTAGCTGTAAATGTTCATTTAAATTCGTGTTCAAAAGTGAAAATCATGTAATTGTTTTGATAAGCTGTTCTAGAATCAACGTAAATGAAGATTAAATACATATTAAAATTCATATGCATGCTTTGAAACTCCATATCTGGAAACATTTCCAAGCTTTTTTCCATTTCCATTGCTTCAGTATATGATTTAAAAACATTGTTATCAATCAGAAACTGGGTTATAAAAGCTGTTGTTTGGTGATTTGTATGGTCTTCTAGGTGAATTAATATGGAGGAAGAGGCTAAAAAATACAATATTACCTGGAACGAACACATGAGAGTCTCGTCCACAGACATCATTCCGCCTGCGTTATCAAATTCACCACAGTAGTTGGGCGCTGAGAATAATGTAACCAGTTGTCTTTTGGCAAAGAATTCATAACCATCTTCCACCACCTGTGAAAGTATATTGTTATTATAAAGATGGTATTACAGATCCATGAATTCTGAACAATAAAAAGTATTCAGTCACAATGAAGTGTGCAGTCAATATACATGAAAATGATGACATTTAAATATTCTCATGATACAGTTAATCTTAATAATACATTAATGGACGTTACTGGTATATAACTTATGGGGAATGGATACTTTTTCATGTTTTGGAAAGTTTTCTCATGATGTTTTAAATTGAAAGGAAACCATTAGAACAGTCATGACTCTACACATAAAAATTGTATCAGTAGGGTCATGACTGCTGCAGCAGTCAATATTTAAATTAAATTTGTTATTTTAGATTATAATTAAAATCCAAAAATAGTTATATACTAATTTTTTTAACCAAGCTCAAGACTTAGCTTCTACAAGCTACAATACAATAGGTTGAGTAAATAACTATTAAAAGGGATGCTATTTATAAGTGTGCATACAAGTGCAAATTAAATTACCAATTAACAAAAACATAATTTAAGGGCGTTCATCCGGGTGCCCAGTTTAGCGCTCTAAGGAATTATGTTCTAGATTTTATTGCAACTGCTGCTAAGAGTAGTAACATCCTCACTCACTAACGAACAAGCAATGTATTCCCCTCCCCGCTCTCCCCTCATAGCCCTCGCCTGCCCCACCCCCCAAATTTGTCAGATGGGCATAACTCCCACATTTATAGTAAACTCTAGCTATGAATTTTATGTATATTATTAATCTAATTTTTTTAGCCAAAGATGACTGTACAAATTCCAACTAAAAATTTGAACAAATATCATTTATAGAAAAATAATTAGTAACACTTAAAAAAATATATATATTTTTTAGAAATACTATATTCTAAGTTTATTAGTACATCTGTCCACTTTATTCTCAAAATGTTAATAAATTATCTCACACGGTCTGTTCATTTTTTATGCACCAAAAAGGCCAAATTAGTCACTTTGGCCAGCCATATCCATTAAGAAATTTTTTAGAATTTTTTCCTGTAACACATTTATTACTTACATGGATAGTAAAAATTTTACTAAACAATTTTTCAAAAACAATTTACATCGAACACTCTTAATAAAATCTAATTGACAAAATTAATATGTTGACGTATTGAATTCTTTGATTTTGAAAATTCTTTCAGTTTTGCAACTAACATTTTACTTCCAATAAAATAAATGAAGATAATTTTATACTCTTTTCTCTCTTGAAATTAAAAATTCATATAAGCCTTCACATGCTGTAATTAATTTTATTGGTTAGTTTTATGGTTTACAAATAAATGTTATGATTCTTCTCATTATCAACTAGTTTTTTCACTTTTTATCAAAATTTAAAAGTCTTATATTGATTATACATTATTGCTATTGTCTGTCAGCAATGTTAACGTTTACCTGATGAGCTCGGCAAATAAGATCAAGATCATGTCTGTTGAGGAATTTACTGACAACGTCTGCACCAAAAGTAAAGCTGACTCCGCGATCATTTTCCCCCCAGCCCTGAACATCCTTGTCTGGGTCAGACCACAGTAGGTCACAGAGTAAACCTAAAGAGAAAAAATATTACTCAATAAATAAATAAAGTCAAAAAGTTTAGTTTAAAGCTGTACAGTTAGTGTAAAGCCTATAATATTATCTACTAAGGCTAATATTACATTATTCACTAGTTTAAATTTTAATATCGTTACTTTAAAATAGGGGTGTGCGAGTACTCGAAACTTCAAGTATTTGATCGAGTATTTTACTACTCGAACTGGCTCGAAGCTCCTAAAACTACTCGAAGTTCGATCGAGTAGTTGTATTTCACGTAGGGGTGTGCGAGTAGTGATTTTTGAGTTCGAGTCGAGTCGAGTCGAGTAGTTGGCATTTTTTCGAGTATCGAGTATTTTTCGAGCGAGTATTTACAGAAGGATTTCATGTTCACCCAAGACAACTGTAAAAGGCAGACACCATACTAAGCCTATGTTAAGTTTTGCCAGATTCGTAAATATATACATCCAAACTGAACACAATAATTTTGATTTGCTGTTTGAAACTGTAACATGTGAAAAATAAAACTTGTTACTTCCTGCCTTCCTCCATTTTTATGTGGCATTGTTTTAACCTTTTTCCTTTTTTCAGAACTGATATTATGTAAGAAATTAAGAAAGTATGTTATTAATTGAAACAACGTGGATATAAAGATTTAATCTGTTCACTCATATCACAGATCAGATTTTCTATGCAATCCAATTATACTGTTTCTATATGTTTATCTGGTGGTTCAGTTCAAAGTGTACCGCGAAAACGTAGTGAAGCTTGTTGGCAAAAGTTGCATCCAACCAAACTGATGCTAAAATTCAGGCAATATCGCCAAATGCGGTCATTTGCTTTGATAATTGCCTCTTCTCAACAAAAAATTGATTGTGTACACGCTAAGAAGAGTGGATCTGTATTCTGTGGGTATTTAATTCAGTAATAACAAGGTTACAACTGGAAATAAGCTGTGAATTATATAATCAAATTTGAAAATCTGGATGACAAAGACTCTAGTTCAATCGATTGATAAAAATAACTAAGCAGTTTTACTAAAAATAAATTTAAAAATTGCTTAGGATGATCATAGTTTTTAAATTATGATCGGTAATGAAATGTGTGCAATTTGAAACTAGTTCGATACATGAGGCTACACTGAACAACAGATAAATAATTATGTCATAACGAGAAATTCATTAAAACCTGGTGTAATCGAATGAAAACCATAGACGTAGTCGGCTAATGTAATAGGTCTACCCGATATTGGCGACGAGATGCAGTCTGAAATATCAGCTAAGTGCCAACTAGTGTTACAGTGAAGATTTTGGACAGCTAAACTATAAACTTACGATTAAAAAATGAGACGTTTGATAAGGCTTTGTTTCATTAAAAATTATTTTCCGAATCTCTAAATTCGTCGTATTTTGTTTAGAAAAGGTCTTCTAACATGTTTCTCCCTCACTTTGGTTAATTCGTGATTGTTTTACAGTTTACATCGACATCGACGTCAATGTGAACAGGGGACCGTTCAGTGAATTTACGAATCAAAATTATCGTACTTTACCACCTTTTACACTCCAACTGTGTTATTATCTAACCTCGTCGGAAAACCGTTCAACAATTTGACAGGAAAACATATCGTATGCGCAAATATTACACACAGTTTTGACTATCAAAGGCGTTTTCGGAATAATAATTAATAGACCTTCGCAACGTGTATATATATATATATATATATATATATATATATATGTGTGTGAGGCGGAAAGGAAAAAGGGACCTCTTCGCGGCATTTTTCGATTTTGAGTTATTAATATTTTTGAAATCCTCATTTAATTCCTAACAATTTGGCGCAAATCCCATGAGTCTACGATTTTTTTTGTTTAAGTTAGAGGACTTTGAAATTACGTGAGAGAAAAGGGACATTTTAAGAAAAATCGATTTGAAAATTTAAAATAAGCATAAAACATATATTTTTCATATTTAAGCAACAATTTTGGTATCAAAAGAAAGCTCTAAATGTCGTCTTTAATGGGAATATCTACTTTTGTCTTAACTCACAGTAGTTTTCGAGAAAATAATGTTTTTATCCAAGCATGTCATCAAAATCGTCTGCATCGCCGTGGTTCAACCGAGAGCGGTTCGCCGAGCTGCCAACTGTCCTCCCTACTGTGGCGCAAAACTCCCGTAATTTATTGTTTCTACAGTACATTAACTTATCAAAAATAGACTGTATTAATTAATAATAATATCAATAGTTTATAATACAATAATCAAAGCCTAACATGCAGTTTTAGGTGTGTCAGTATAACTACTGAAACTATTTGGATTTTAAACCTGTAAAGAAAAGGTAATTGGGATCGAGAAGGGGATTTTTATTAACAGAAGACATTCTAGATTTACAATAAACTCGTAGTAGTTCACCTCGTCGCCTCCAGAATTCGTACGAGTGCAGTTATCAGAGTGTTGCATAGCTATCTGATGTGTTTTAAAAAGGGACCTGTTCGCGGCAATGTTATTTCTCCATAAGCGCGAAGAGGTACCTTTTCTCAAGCTAGACATCGACTACTTTAATCATTAATTTGAATGTTTTATTCGATTACAACAGTTTTGTAACCGATTTCAATCGGTAAAGGACAAAATGGAGCATACTTGAATGTAAACAACCGAAAATCGATATTTTTGACCTCAATCGATAAAACTGCCCGTACTGACATTTTTACTTTGCCGCGAAGAGGTCCCTTTTTCCTTTCCGCCTCACATATATTTATTTGACGGAAAATAAATCAATAAAGTTGTGTCACACGCTGCTAGAACGTCATTACCATATTTTATATGACATGATACGGTATTTTCTTACGTCAAATTATTGGACGTAAGAATAAAAAATTAAAAAACCCCTGCTCAGATTAAAAAACAAAATAGACCTCAATCGACTCTCAATAAATATACGATAATTTCATTTCCGAAAAAGAGCTGAACGGTTCCTTGCACGTACTATACTGCAACCGAGATGAACTTTCACCTAGAAAAGATCGGAAGTTCGATTCTTGGGATATAAAGTGATCCGTTCTCGGGACTCTTGATTGCGCAGTGTTATTGATATGAACGAAAATATGCATAATTTCCACGGTGCACAGACAGATTTGTATGGTAACAGGTTTTTTGAGCATTTGGAACCGGATCTCTCGTCCCCTTTCTTGGGTCATAAAGAAACTAACCAGCACTTCTGATTTATTCACGCTTTTTAAGGTTAGGTTACAAGTGACTAGTAGACTCGGCAACCAAAATGTGTGATCGCTACTATTTACAGTGAGCGCTACCATCCCAGCTCTGTTGATCACTTTGAATTGAACTAGTTCAAATCATAATGAACGAACTCTTTCACTACGTCGACTAGTTCATTTGACTGTCGTCGTGTACTCGTGTACTACCTATTCTTAGGCGTATTGTTCAGTTCATAATTACGGGTACCAAACTGATAACGCATGATTAAGGGTAAAATAAAACACAAACATTTTTTATTGATCTTATAAAACTGTTTACTCTTAAAACTAAATTAAGGTGTAAATCTGATATTTCGTGAAATACAACTACTCGCTCAAACTTCGAGTAGTTTTAGGAGCTTCGAGCCGAGTTCGAGTAGTAAAATACTCGATCAAATACTCGAAGTTTCGAGTACTCGCACACCCCTAATTTCACGAAATATCAGATTTACATTTTGATTTAGTTTGAAGAGTAAACAGTTTTATAAGTTATCAATAAAAAATGTTTGTGTTTTATTTTACCCTTAATCATACGTTATCAGTTTGGTACGCGTAATTATGAACTGAACAATATGCCTAAGAATAGGTAGTACACGACGACAGCCAAATGAACTAGTCGACGTAGTGAACGAGTTTGTTCATTATGATTTGAACTAGTTCAGTTTAAAGTGATCAACAGAGCTGGGAAGGTAGCGATCACTGTAAATAGTAGCGATCACGCATGTTGGTTGTCGAGTCTACTAGTCACTTGTAACCTAACCTAAAATAGCGTGAATAAAACAGAAGTGCTGGTTAGTGTCTTTATGACCCAAGAAAGGGGACGAGAGATCCGGTTCAAGATACACAAAAAGACCTTGTTAGCAATACAAATCTAATAGTCTGTGCACCATGGAAATTATGGATATTTTTGTTCATATCAATAATACTGTTCAATCAAAAGGGTCCCGGGAATGGGTCACTTACATTCCAAGAATCGAACTTCCCATCTTTTCTAGGTGAAAGTTCATCTCGGTCGTGCAAGGAACCGTTCAGCTCCTTTCGGAAATGAAATTATCGTATATTTCTTGCAAGTCGATTGAGGTCTATTTTGTTTTTTAATCTGAGCAGGGAATCGTCCAATGATTTGACGTAAAAAATACCGTTTCATATCATATAAAATATGTTAATGACGTTCTAGCAGCTTGTGACACAACATTATTGATTTATTTTTCGTCAAATAAAAAATAGATATATATCCGTGGCGAACGTCTATTAATTATTATTCCAAAAACGCCTTAGATCGCCAAAACCGTGTGTAATATTTGTGCATACGATATTTTTTTCTGTCAAACTGTTGAACGGTTTTCTGACTAGGTTAGGCAATAACACGTTTGGAGTGTAAAAGGTGGTAAGTACGATAATTTTGATTCGTAAATTCACTGAACGGTCCCCTGTTTACATTGACGTAAACTGTAAAACAATTACGAATCAACCAAAGTGAAGGAGAAACATGTTGGAAGACCTTTTCTAAACAAAATACGACGAATTTAGAGATTCGGAAAATAATTTTGATTGGACCCAAGCCTTATAAAACGTCTCGTTTTTTATTCATAAGTTTATATTTCACACTGCATCTCGTTGCCAATATCGGGTAGACCTATTAACTAGGCTTAGGATGGTGTCTGCCTTTACAGTTGTCTTGGGTGAACAGGAAATCCTTCTGTAAATACTCGCTCGAAAAATACTCGATACTCGAAAAAATGCCAACAACTCAACTCGAACTCAAAAATCACTACTCGCACACTCCTACTTTAAAATTAAATTATCCTCGTAACATAGCCTAAGCTAGAAAATTTACAAAATAAGAGTTTGATTGATTGTGGGAACATGTTATTATTGGCACTAAAATAATTAATATAAGATGAAGCTAAGACACAATATTGTTACAGATACAATTAGTTCCATGTTTTTTATAGCGTTGTTATTCATTAAAACAAAACGTTGAAATCCTCAGAAATTGTCTACTATCAACTTTACATGTACAACAGTCTGGTATATTTTTTAATTAATGAAATTGAAAGCAAAGTTAGACTTCCTATACTGCCTAGCTAAGAATGAACCAAATAATAGTAATAAATTTAAAGCAAAGTTCGACTTCCTATACTGCCTAGCTAATAATGAACCAAATACTGTAATAGTAATAAATTAAAAGAATAATATAAGTTGTACAAGTGTACTTTATATATTCAAAGTAAAAAAGGTTAAAAACTAGGAAAATACAACACAAATAAAAGCTTCTGAAAACTAAACTAAGACTTTACGGAATATTGTAAGTGGTTCAAAAACCAATAAACATATATATATATATATACACAAAACAAAAATTAACCTTTTAGGACGAGTGGTCGGTTACCCGTCCACACCTATTTTGCCAAAGAGGACGATGCGGCTGGACATCCGCCCGCACCTATTTTGTCGAAAAAGAAGAGCGGGCGGATAACCACCCGCTTGCTGACTTTCGCGTAATACTGTTATAATTACAGAAACACGACGAACGAAAATAATGTTTTATCTTGTGGCATATCTGGTGACCATAATTAAAGTATTTTTGAACACATGGTCACAATAAAATAGAGCTTATTGCTCTGACAATGAGCACAAATTTTATTATACAACAAAAAATTATACAACATCTGACAATGAGCGCAAATTTTTGTGACAGTCGAAAGAGTGCGCTGTTTCTTACTCACTGTTTACATTCATTCCAGTCTGTTACGTTGAGGTTGTGTACTACATGTATTGTTTATAATAATAAATAGAAAACGATCCACTTTTATTTGTACAGTTTGCAGAGAAGGAGTTCATCTGATTTGCTTCCCGAAACATACATTTTTATAATATTTTCACAGTTTTGAACAGTAATACATATACATATTTACTATGGATCTCAACAAATATGCGCTATAGATAACCTTATATGGTAAATAAACTAATTTTCATGGTTTGACTTGCGTTTTTTAGCTCTTTTTATGTAATTTGCAATTTTTTAGTTTTTTACATTTTCTGTTATAAAAAACTTATTTTTTAACTTATTGTGATAAAATTTTATATTTGAATAGATAAATATATAAGGAATAAAATAATAATAGATTCCATGGTAAAAATATATCTTTTCATTATAGTAAACTAGCGGTAAACTTAAAAAATAAAACATTAAAAAAAATATATGATGATAAATTATTCTCTGAAAACAAAAATTACTAATAAATATCACCACTTTGTAGACAATTTAATTATGAATATATGTGTAAAATTTTGTTTCTGTACTATACATAGTACTTAACCTGATGAATTAAAAAAAAGACTACATTTTCACTGATTTGACCATCGTCTTATTCGGCATGCCTGTTGAAAAAGGTCACTTGAAAAATGTGTACCTAAAAAATACCCAAATTTGCGTCGTCTTAAAGGGTTTAAACATGTTCAACTGTGTTTACTCCTTATCAATATATATTTTTTTGTTAATGCAGCTAGAGAAGCTGACCAGAATCTTTAAAACGTCATTCTAAACTTAAGTGTTAGTAGCTATCTATATGACAATAATTTTCAAGAAAATAAAAAAAAATTTGCCTCACATTTCTTTTAAACATATCTCAGATAAAAGAGTTCTAGATGCTGTAAGCTATTTATCATCAAAAACAAGCAAAGGTCATTATGGCTTTTCTAATAGGCTGGTTAAAGATACAGTCACTTACATTGTCTCATCTCTGACCACTCTGATAAATAAGTGTTTAAGTCGTGGTCAATTTCCTGCTGTTTTGAAGGTTACTAAAGTCTTTCTTCGTAAAAAAAGAGATAAAAAGAATCAGCTAATTAACTATTGGCCAATTGCCCTGGTACATATCATGTCTATAGTGCTCCAGATAATTAGAGATAAACAATTAACCCTAGTGCTGTCGGTCGTCACAGTTTGTGACGACCAGATCATTTTTGCATTGTTGTCATCATAGATTGTGACGATGTGCATATGCCGGCTATAAATATCATTAATACCCAAAAACTAGGCATATAAGTATTTAAATTGCATATTATTTGAAAGCCTATGAATCAACTCACATTTAGACACCGTAATAATGTATTGTTTACGAAGTTTGTTTACTTCTACAATCTCATCAGCTGTATCGCTTTTGTTGTTGGTGTCACAGTTTGTCTGTTTTGATATAGAAAACCAACGTAATGTGTAGTATAGTTTAGTTTTGAAACTATATGAAATTACAATAGACAGATACATACAAGATACTTGCTTCAACATAGGACTTATTTCAAAGGTAATCTTTGTAATCACTATACGCATGCCACCAGTATTTTTTGTTGCTAAGCAACGTTTTAAACTGTACATTTTAAAAATGTACCTAAAATAGAATTGTGAAACTATATATTTTTATGTTCATTGAAACAATGTGCCAAATATACTTGCTTCAACATAGGATTTATTTTGGACATACAACATAGCAACGGTTTGGAATGTGAGATTTTAAACATTTTTTATCTAAAATGAAATAATATAACTACATATGTTTGTGTTAATTTGGCTGTGGAAATCATTTAAAAATTTTACTGTGGGAATCAATTTAACACTTATATGGTTTATTTACTTGTCCACACAACATGTTATTATTATTTAATATTTTATTGTTTTTATAACATGTGTATTTAGTTAGTTTCCAATACATATATATATTTTTGTAAGATTGCTTTTTACTGTAACTGTTTTCATTTTCATTCTTTATTCATTTATGTTTTTATAGCCTGTTCATATTTATTTATACAACTTATCATTAAATTCTATTTATGTTATTGTTCCCAAACGCATTCTTTTTATATTATTTTATATTTGAACACATTCTGTCTCACCACACCAACAGTGGTGACCCCGACGTGATCTGAACAATCTGTGATGTGAGTAGTGTCTTTGTCCCCAGTACAGTGCCGCCGTGTATCGTGGTTCGCGTGTCACCCACCGCCTCACGTGTGTCCCTCCCGCCATTTCGCCACTTGCTCACCCTCCCACATCACTCTCTACAGTGGTAACTCGCCAAGATGGACACTGATGCTACCCTGGTGAATTGCATTGCTGTCAGGATTCCACCTTTCTGGCCTACTGATCTCGAATTATGGTACGCTCAGGTTGAGAATCAATTCTCTCTGGCTGGCGTAACTACAGACTACTGTAAGACTAAATTTAACTATGTTGCGGGAAACCTGGATGCCAGATATGCAGTCGAAGTGAGAGACGTCCTAACCAGACCACCAACCACTTGGAATACGACAAACTGAAGGCGGAGCTCATTCAGCGCCTCAGTGCATCTCAAGACCAGAAGACAAGACAGCTTCTGAACATGAAGAAGAGGTGGGAGACCGCAAGCCTACACAGCTCCTTAGACACCTCCGCGGCCTTGCCAGCACTGTAGTTCCAGATGGTATTTTGAAGCCACTTTGGCTGACAATACTGCCAGCGTCCAAACAAGCAATTCTAGCGACACAACAGAATGCTGATCTTGATGCTCTGGCAGTGCTCGCTGACACAGTAATGGAGTCCAGTCCTTGACCCCAAGTAGCGGAGGCCACTACTACGATAAGCGCCATAGAGACCACGATGCGGCACCTCACCATATTGATGACAGAGAAGATTGGCGAGGTGGCTACCACTCTGAGGATAGAAATTGCAGCCGTCAGTGATGACCGCCACGACCACTCTTCTCGGGCTTGCGATCTAGCCCTCTTCCGTGCTCGTGCTCCAGCAGCCGGCATTAAGATGGCGTGTGCTGGTACTATAGGAGGTTTGGTGACTAGGCCAGCAAGTGCACTAAACCCTGAAAGTACATCACCAGAGGCCCGGGAAACGATCAGGAGAGTCACTAATGGCGGCCAGCGACCTTGTGCTCATGTCATCCCGCCACCCCTTTATCACTGATAGAGTGACGAAACTGCAGTTGTGGACACTGGAGCGGATGTGTGTGTATATCCAAAGTATAAGCTATCAGGAAGAAGGTGGACAACCGACTATGACCTTTTTGCAGCAAATAATACCTGCATCGCTACTTACAGCCTAGTGACGTTGAGCCTGGACTTTGGACTAAGATGTGTATTCATGTGGAGTATTATAGTCGCAGATGTGGCCAGATCTATAATAGTAGTGGATTTCCTTCACCACTATGATCTTTTGGTAGATGTACATCGTCAGTCTTTGGTTGTCTAGAAAACGTCATTGATTTCAAGTGGCCTAGCAGCTCCTCGCTGTTTGGTAAGTAGCATTAAAACCATAAATGCTATCTTTCCATTTGCAAACTCTCAACTACTTCAAGACTATCCATCACTCACCCTGGCCCTCTGGGAAACCAGCTCTACTGGTCAAGCACGACACTCAGCACCACATCCGTACCACTGCTGGCTCACCAGTCTGCTGCAAGCTGTGGCGCCTAGCCCCTAACAAGCTTAGCTAGCCAAGATGGAGTTCGACACCATGGTCCAAATGGGAATTGCCAGACCTTCATCGAGATCGAGCAACTGGTCATCCCCCCCCCACATGGTTCCTAAAAAGACTCTGACTGGAGACCGTGTGGTGATTACAGAGCCCTCAACTCCAGAACAATCCCAACCGCTACCCAGTACCCAACATTCAAGATTTTGCTTATCTCCTCCACGGAACAACAGTTTTCTCAACAATAGACCTTGTACGAGCATACCATCAAATTCCCATTAATTCAGAAGACATTCCCAAAACAGCTATCACTACTCCTTTCGAACTCTTTGAATTTCTCTACATGACTTTCGGACTCTGCAACGCAGCACAGACCTTCTAGCACTTCATCAACGGTGTTTTAAGGGGTTTCGACTTCTGTTACGCCTACATCAATGACATCCTGGTGGCATCAAAGTCTGAGGAGCAGCACGAGACTCATCTGCAGTTACTTTCCAAATGCCTCTCTTCCTATGGTATCTTGCTCAACTCCAATAAGTGTATTTTGGGTGCTAAATGCGTCAACTATCTGGGGTTCCTTGTTTCCGGAGAGGGAATCAAACCTTTGCCTGAAAAGGTGCAAGCTGTGCTGTCTTACCCTGCGCCGAAGACTGCAAAAGGCCTCAGACATTTCACAGGAATGTTGAATTTCTACTCTTGTTTCTTGCCCAATGCTGCTTCACTGCAGAGCCCACTACTCGACCTTCTGAAGAAGAATGTGAAGGTCAACGCACCTGTGAACTGGATTAAGGACGGTGAAGAAGCATTCCAGGCATCCAAGCGTAGTCTCAGTGAGGCAACGTTGTTGGCCCATTCTATTCCTCACGCTCATCTGGCCATCTGTGTGACGCCTCTGACCACTCTGTGGGAGCTGTCCTCCAGCAGCAGATTGGGGATACTTGGCAGTCATTGTCCTTCTTCTCGAAGAAGCCTAGCCCCGCCCAATCTAAATACAGTGCCTACGACAGAGAATTGATGGCTGTTTACCTCGCTGTCAAGTACTTCCTCCATATGGTCGAGGGTAGGGACTTTACCATCTATACGGACCATAAGCCCCTAACCTTCGCCTTCCGCCAGAAACCTGATAAGTGCTCGCCACGTTATTTCCGCCACCTAGAATGCATTGGCCAGTTCTCCACGGATATACGTCACATATCTGGGTCCGACAATATAGTGGCTGACTTGCTGTCAAGGATTGAAGCAGTCACTGCCTCACTGGACTATGTTGTTTTAACCGAGTTGCAGTCTCACAATGCTGAACTGCAGCAATGTCTGAAGTCAAATTCCAGCTTGAAGCTACAGAAAATCCCAATTCCAGGCACAAACCTTTATCTGTATTGTGACTGCTCCACTTCACATGCCCGTCCCTTCATTTCTAAGGACTTCCGTCAAGCTGCCTTCCCTTCTCTACATGGCCTGTCTTATCCTGGAAGAAATGCAACAGTCCGGTTGGCTACCCAGCGTTTTGTCTGGCCTTCAATAAAAGCGACGTTGGGCCCATTCTTGCATGGATTGCAAGAAATCCAAGATCACCCGCCACACGTGGACTCCTGTGGGTACCTTCGCTCCTCCATCTGCAAAATTTGACCATATTCATGTGGATTTGGTTGGACTACTACAAGTATCACAGGGCTACTGATACTGTCTCACGTGTGTGGACAGATTTCCTTGATGGCCAGAAGCTGTTCCACTGGAGAACATGGAAGCGGATACCGTTGCCTGTGCTCTCTACTTGATGTGGATATGCAGATTTGGCACTCCTCTTCGTATATCAATGGATCGGGGGAGGCAGTTCGAATCAAATCTTTTCCAAAACCTTAGCAACCTCTTGGGATCAGCCGTTTACGGACCACTGCCTTCCATTCAGCTGTTAATGGTTTGGTCTAAAGGTTCCACCGCCATTTGAAGAGTGCCATCAGATGTCACTGAACCTAACGTTGGTCCGAAGTGCGGCCACGATCCTCTTGGGTATTTGCGCAGCATGGCTGGGGTCCGCTCTTGGGGTCTGCTGCTGAAGTGGTATATGGTAAAGCCCTTCGTCTTCTAGGATAGTTTCTAGCTCCATCTCCATCAGCTGGCAACACAGCCCCTTCAACCTTCGTTACTGACCTCAGACACAATTTTAACAACCTCCGTCCTGTACAGAGCATACACCATGGTGTACGCACGCCTTTTGTATTCAGGGACCTGGCCACCTGCAAACAAGTTTTTGTGCGCATTGACACGTCCAAAGGCAGCCTGCAACAACCTTACTCTGGACCATACCATGTTATCAGCAGGTCCAGTAAGACAGCTGTAGTTAGCATGAGAGGCTCTGAAGTCACCGTGTTCCTGGATCGCCTGAAGCTTGCCTACATCATGGCTTCAGACCCTCCACCTGACTCTCCTTCGCAGAACACAGCACCAACCACGAGAACTACAAGGTCTGGACGAAGAGTCAATTTCCCTGACTATCTCCAGAGTGGTATATTGTGATTTGTACCCAGCACGCGATACGTGATGTGATGTGGGCAAATCACTGGCAGGGGGTTACTGTGGGAATCATTTAACGATTTTAATGTGGAAATCAATTTAACACTTTCATGGTTTATTTACTTTCCTCACGTGTAATTATTTAATATTTTATTGTTTTTTTAACATGTGTTTTTAGTTATTATTTTATATTTGAACACCTGTTATTGTTTTATTTGGAAACTAATAATTTATTAAACTCTCAATTTGGCTTTTGGCTCAAAAAGGGCTCTTAACTACTCATGCTCCGATTACCTAGTTAGAGAGGTTCTAGACATTTGCTAAGAGAAGAAGGACTTTACTGCAGTTACTTTTTTTGATCTGTTTTTGACCTTCCTTCTCACCATACCAACAATGGCTAGCTTAGAATAATTCTGATAACAGATTAGAAATTACAAAAATACCCCTAAATTAATTAATATATCTGTACATAATTTATATATTTGTTTTGAGTTATAAGTTTTTACCAAAACAATTTATTTATTTACTTCAATTCCGTTAGGTTTGTTTTAAAAGGCTTTGCAAAGAAAATTACATAAGTTCCATTATCATAGTGCAATTAACTAATTTTCAATTAATTTTCAAAACAAACCTTACAACAACAGTGAAAATGGCCTGACATTACAGAAGTGACTGCAAACAGTGCTAGGGTTAATGTTTTATTTGGAAACTAATAATTTATTAAACTCTCAATTTGGCTTTTGGCTCAAAAAGGGCTCTTAACTACTCATGCTCCGATTACCTAGTTAGAGAGGTTCTAGATATTTGCTAAGAGAAGAAGGACTTTACTGCAGTTACTTTTTTTGATCTGTTTTTGACCTTCCTTCTCACCATACCAACAATGGCTAGCTTAGAATAATTCTGATAACAGATTAGAAATTACAAAAATACCCCTAAATTAATTAATATATCTGTACATAATTTATATATTTGTTTTGAGTTATAAGTTTTTACCAAAACAATTTATTTATTTACTTCAATTCCGTTAGGTTTGTTTTAAAAGGCTTTGCAAAGAAAATTACATAAGTTCCATTATCATAGTGCAATTAACTAATTTTCAATTAATTTTCAAAACAAACCTTACAACAACAGTGAAAATGGCCTGACATTACAGAAGTGACTGCAAACAGTGCTAGGGTTAATGTTTTATTTGGAAACTAATAATTTATTAAACTCTCAATTTGGCTTTTGGCTCAAAAAGGGCTCTTAACTACTCATGCTCCGATTACCTAGTTAGGGAGGTTCTAGACATTTGCTAAGAGAAGAAGGACTTTACTGCAGTTACTTTTTTTGATCTGAGCAATGCCTTTGACAGTGTCTCTATAAAAAATTTATTGAGAAACTTAAATCCTATTAGATTCAAGGTGTAGCATTATCAATATTTAAAACTTACTTACAACACTGATATAAGTATGTTTCTAATAACAATAGTCAATCTAGCGTTCCAGAAGATTCCTGCAGAGTCTGGAGGGTTCGGTCTTGGGTTCCTACTCTTTTTGATTATGCCATGGCAAATAATATTGCTTCAAGTATCTTGTCTACTGTGGTTCTGTATGCTGACAACACCACAATTAACAATAGGCGATTAGATCGAAATCAGGCTTTGGCAGTTTCTAAAGTGAATCAAAATTGATTAGAAATTGGCTGTCTTCAAATGGATTGGTTTTAAACGAAGAAAAAAACAATGGCAGTTCTCTTTTATCTAAAGAAAAATCTAATTTACCTTTAGACTAGCCAAAATTTATGGGCTAGATACAATATTTTGTTGGAGTCAACTCTCAACATTTCAATGGCCTTAAAAGTAAATTAAGCATGACTATTTTCGCTCTAAAGACTTTGTGGTGGTTAGATCAGGGTCCTCAGGCAGGCAAATTTTTGATTGTTCCAAGCCTATCTGGATTATAGCCTTATAGTGTGGGGAGGGGCCTCTTAGGCAGTAGAGGTATTTTTAATGCAAAAGAAAGTTGTGAGCTGGAATGGTCAAATATGAAAATTTTGCAATCCTCTTTAGACAGCTTAATTTACTTACTTTGTTTAGTCTGTACATCTTGCATTATTAACTATATGTTAAGGTAAATTCTATAGAGATCATTAATAGAAAGGAGGTCCATGGTTGTAACAGTAGATATTACCATTTAATTGATGTTCCACAACACAGGCTGTACAAGAATGACTAAGGCCCTTTAATCACATCTCCCAAATTATAAAATAAACTAGCATTAGAAATTGGACAGTTTATTTGTTATAAATTTAAAATTAAGATTTATAAGTTTTAGCTACACCACCCAGTGTAGCAAATTTATTGCAGTTTATTAATTTACAACATAACAACAGGCACTAGAATTATTAATCGGTGTGCAAATACATTTGTATGAAACGTTTTCTGGCTTCGTAAAGATAATAATTTTTAATCTATCAATTAAAATTTTCTGATTTAAAATCAGCTTTTACTGAGATCCAGAGATAGTACTCAAGATCCATCTGATGACACAAACCTGTATCTGGTACGTCAGTTGGTCTCATGATACGTCTGATCTGCTCCATTCCTTGGAGATCTGGACTCAGTCCTCCGTGACAACAGAAGATCTTCTCATCAATTATAGCTGCTATTGGCAGGCAATTAAAACAGTCTGTAAATGTCTTCCACAGCTTTATATTATACCTCCGTTTACCTGAAATAAAATTTCAATAAAATATAGGTTACGTAAAAATATAATACATAAACTCATTTACTTTATTAATTTATAAATTAGAAAACTATTGATATCACACAAAAAAATAAAATAAAACAAAGTAATAAAGTAAAAATAAAACAAAAGAATGATCAGGTTAACTTGATTCCGGGATAGGGTTTCAAGTATTTTCAGAAAATAAAGAGGATAGAAGTCAACAATCAATTGTAATTAACCAATATATTTTCAACAGACACAGCTCTGCTACGGTTTTAAAAACTAGTTCCATTGCAACAAGTTCTAAAACCCAAAACAATACTGCGAGAATTATTCCAGCCCGATTGATACAGTTGTGGCTACTTCCAGTTGCAGCTAGTCCCGAAATAAAATCTTCTGCTTTGAGATAACTTTGTGTACTGGTTAAATTTACTTTTAACACCAAAAAGTAATGCATTACATTTATTTGCCTACAGTAGTAACCTTCAATAATAAAAAAACAAAAAAAAAACACTAACTTATACCTTTGGGTTTATGGTTTGTAAATGTAAAACATCAAATTTTCATCACACAAAATACGGATTTTTCAATTAATCTACATAAAGACTTATAGAGAGGAGAAATCTAATTGAAAACAAAATACTTCAATCGTACCTTTTTACTATTCAACTACAGTATTAGTATATTTGATGTAATATTATTATCTTTCTATACCAATGAGCCTGTCACTGATATATAAGCCACTAGGAAACAAGGTTGTAATGAATTAAAAATTAACCAAAAAGGTAAAAGAGTGAATTTCCAAATAACAAGAAGATATCATTTAAAATAAAATGAATATAAAAGTTATACTTTTTAGTCATCATTCTTGAGTTATAATTAGAAAAAATAATTTGTTGTAAATTATTTAAGAGGGTTTCACCCGTGGATTTGGCGGCGCGAAACATGCCTCTTCTTTTTAAACTCTCCTATCGTTATTTATCCACATATTGAGCTGAAATAAGTGTTAATATTTTCACAAATAGTGTCCTTTTGGACTGGCTGACTTTAAAATTAAAATACTACCTCCAATATGTGAGATAATTTCGACTAAAAAACGTAAAATACGAGTTTTCCAGATTGAATTATGGCAAGTAAAATTGTTTCTAAACAACTGCCAATTTCAGCCAGTCCAAGCTTTGATTCCTTAAGAATATATGAACAGGTCTACCATAACTGTACGGCGACATTCCGAATTTTAATCATTTAAAATAGAGAGGCATGTTCTTGAATGTGAGCTGTCTGGACGGAGCTGTAGAGTAGCGGTGCCTGGCGGAGAAGCGTAGTACCTCATCCCTGCAACTCATGTTGCCAACTGTTTTTGCTAGCAACGAAATATCCCAGGTAGTGTAAATTTATGTATCGCCACAGGTATCGCAATTTCTTTCACGATAATACGGTACGCTACTGTATGTGAATGACGAGTGTGCAAATTAAACAACAGCTATTTGGACAACATCTAAAGACGTGGCTACAAGACCGACCATTCTACACTTTAAATGAATTTTTCAATAATTAAACTTATTTTGTAAACTCTGTGACACTATTCTCATCTTGACGATGATGTAATAAAGATATTTTGACTTTGACTATGTGATCTGTGTTCGACACATTTGTTATAATAATTGAATATCAAATGTAATTTTGTATTATTTATATAATTTTAAAATATAAATTTGATTAATAATTAATTACTGCATACTAAATGTTCTGTTATTTGTTGAGCTTTATGCAGTGTTTACTGTTTATCGATGAAATATCAAACAGTAATCCAAAATTGCAAACAACTTTTACACCAATAATGTTGCTTAAAGTCAAAAAATGTTTTACAAGAAAATTATTATACACCGCAGTGTTTTGTGTGTGTATATTTAAAGAAATCTATTTAATATAGGTTATATATAGTGTTATATGTATCAAGTTAAAGTTATATGTATCAAGTTAAAGTTATATGTATCAAGTTTACTACCTAGTCCTAAATTCTTAACCAGTAAATACTCTGGAATCCTGAGATGACGAAAATATACATAGTAAGCCTACATGTTTACATTTTACTGTACATAAAAATATAGCATAATATCAGAATCTTTTTATGTGATCTTGTTAATTAATGGGCTGCATTATATAAAGATGAATCTACATAATATGTATTCAACTCAACGAGACGACGCTTCATGTGTGTGACTCAACGACCAGGTGTGCTAATAAAAATTTAAATAAATTGAATGTTAGTACACTGATTGTGTCAGGGGTATTTTCCAAGACCAGTCTTTTCTGCAATAGAGGAATTTTATTTTAAAATAAGAGTTGTTGGCCAACCTATTTATGAATATACTGTCGGAAACAGATGCGAATGACTCACAGGTCAGTCAGTGGTGTGCTTACGCGTCTTCAGGCTGATTTATATTTCTTACTGTAATTGTTCACGTGTTTCAATATGCCTAAGCGTAGACGGTGTTTGAGTTCGTATGTTAAAAAAAGACGACGAAATCCTGGTTTATTAAAATGGCAACAACAAAAGGAAGCAAGGTAAGTGATTATTTTTAAAATGTTCAACCTGTAGTTCAAATTGTCATCGGTATAAGTAAAAATAGAGTATAGCACAGGTATTTTCTTGAGCTTAGACCCGTACCGTTCTAGTTGTTTAGTAGGCTAATTGTGTAAAATACATAAGTAAGCACGAAATTATATAAGCTGTACCTAATTTACGGTATTTTTTAGGTTTCATAGAAAGTTATTAGTCGCATTTTTACAACAAAACAAATACACTAAATTGTAGCTAAACAGCAAAACACTGACGTAGCTGTGTGTGTCGTCAGTCGTGGTTATATTTGTGTGAAGCTGAAGCAGTAAAAATTCAGTTCGGTGAAGTTTATAGTGGAGCAGTGTGACCAAGGCCACTTCCCGCCAGCTGGCTGTCTCAGCACAGGCAGCATCGTGGCGGTTGTCATAGCAACTATCTTTGAGCAACCTACACACTACACAGTGTAGTAGTTTCGCTGACTGTACACCCTACCTACAGAGAACAGCTGTCAGCTGTTGCATTTACTGATTTACGAGTACAAACAGCTTCGTAGATTGTTGTCTATCCGTGATGTTACACTATCAATATATTGACAATAAGTATTGATGAAACATTGAAGATATGTTGTTTGTTTACTTTTGACATTTCCGTCAATATATTGTTTCAAATGGTGGAATTTCGCCAGGCTTGAACAGCTGTGTCAGTACTGACGTCAATATTGACATAAGCCTCAATACATATTGTCAATATATTGGTAGTGTAACAGCACCATATAGTTGCAACAACAGTCGTCTTGAGAAAATCAGTTGTAACCTATTATGCACGAGAAATCAATTTAGCCTGCGTGTGGCTTGATCAAACGGTCAAGAATTATAGAAATAAAATGTTTGCAGGTCTCAGATACAAGATGCTGTATTGTCTGCTACGTCTGTTGAAAATTGCATATTAACTTTTAAATAAGAAGAATGGCATTTTTTGGTGTGTCTAAATACCTTGGATAAATTATCAAATGAAAGGGCAATATTAGTTGATATATTAATAAAGGTACACGAGGAACAATTATTTTTAAATTGTTCTTGGTTCTTTTGAATTTTTTTGTAAATTGTTTAAAAGTTCTTGAAATGTTGGCGAAATGCCTTCTTCAATATTTCAAATATAGAATTGGCAAAATTTTGTGTAGAAAATACTGTGTGGGAAAGGAATGCAGAGAAGGTGTAAAATGAAAATTTTGAAGCTTTACTTAAAATAATTTTAGGATAAAGGGTGAAAAGGGCTAAAGATTGATTAATTTGATTCATAATTCTAAGTCGTTAATAAAATATACAAGAGGTGGTTTCATAGCCGAACGGTGAAATGCAAATACGAATATTTTCCTGTCGAATCGAATTTCTTCAAGATGGTAGGGGAGAGCGGGCTAGCCCCGATTACCTAAGCGATTTAAACGAAAAAATTTAAACGAAAATCTATTTTTAACACATTTATTTTGTTTCAAAACGTCAACAAAATTACAAGAAAATACACACAAATTTTTGTTACGGCACTGAAATTGGGAAAATTATGTGATCTGAGCCCATTCCATTACTTTTGTAGGCTACTAATACTCTATGATTTTTCAAATAGTTCTAATTTTTCTTGTTTGTTTAAAAATGTCTGCTAAATGTCTTAAAAAAAGGAAAAAAGGTATTACATTTTACTTTTTCAGGCAGCCATTGTGGGATTCCACACCAAAAAGGTAATATTCCTTGGAGTGCGGAACAAATACTGCACCATCTGTGCCAGAGCTGCAAGTTTATCCAAAGAAGCCCGTGAACACGTCTGCTACAAGAACTGGACAGGAAGCTCGTCAGGCATGGAGACAGACATAATCCTGGAGGGGTTCATGAGCAGCATGGATATGTACGGCGTCATGTATGGAAGGCTGTTGGCTGATGGCGACTCGTCTGTGTACGCAAGTATAATTGAGGCAAGGCCTTATCCTAATATAACTGTGGAGAAAATCGAATGTACCAATCATCTGTTGCGAAATTACTGTAAAAAAGTCAAAGAAGTAGCTGCTAACAGCAAAAGTGGCCCGATCAATTTGAGAAAGGTAGTAGGGAAAAATATTCTAAGGCTACGTACTGCTGTGTCAAAAGCAGTTGAATACAGAAAATCCGAAGAAAAACCTGACCATGAGAGACTGTCTGAGCTATCAAAAATCGGCGAGCCGGTGGCCGAGTGGTCTAAGGCGTCAGGACTTTGAGCTTGGGTTAGAGATAGCGCTGGTTCGAATCCGGCCTAGACTGAAAAGATTTATCAGTAATATTCACCTTGTACTGTGCAGGTTCGCCCCCTTACTCTGACTGAATAAGTTCCTCGCACAGATCAATGGTCTATGGGGAATGGTCAGAGTAAGGTTAAGGAGGAGATCGGCCTCTCCTTATAAAAAGAAAAAAAAAAAAAAAAAAAAAAGACAGTAAATGGCCCTAGCCATGTGTTCGGGGACCACTCAAACTGCAAAAAATATTTTTGCAATGGCCCTAAAGAAGGCGAAACTAATCATGTACCCGAACTAAAAGAAGCCGGAATGTACCAACAACTAATGAAACCTGTAAACTACCTAGCTGATAACAGCCGAAGTTTGCTACTAAAAATGAACAACAACGCTGTTGAGCACTACAACTCAATTGTTAGCGAGTTTATTGGTGGCAAACGAGTGAATTTCGCTGTCAAAAGATCTTACAAAGCAAAATGCTTAGCAGCGGCAGTTTCGTACAATTCCAGCCTTCCACTGTACAAGTTACATAAAAGTATGTACAAAAAAAGTCCTGGTAGAGTCATGAAAAACTTGCAATCATCAAACAAAAGAAAAATTGAAAGAAAGCTATTGAGAAGGCAAGAACATCCACGGAAATGGAAACCAAAAGAAAACAACGGAAAAAAAGAAAACGCAAAGCATTATGGGGAGGCAGCGATGAAGCCGGACATGCCTGATGATGTGTTCCAGAGAAAATCAGCAGATTTTATGAAAGGCTTGAAACGCACCGAGGAGGAGAGGCAAGAGTTGGAGCGGGGGACAATGCTACAAGCGGGCAGTGGGAGGTGGATGGAGGAAAGAAGGAAGCTGCTCACAGCATCAAACTTTGCCACAGTCTGCAAAAGAAGAGACACAACGTCATGCCAAAATCTAGTCAAAGCTTTTTTGTACAAAGAGTTTGAAACTTCTTCCACTGCCTACGGAAGGGAAAACGAGCCAGTAGCAATAAGAGCTTTTGAAGAAGCTACTGGTTTGCAAGTACACAAATGTGGGCTATTCACTGACAGCAAATTACCTTATCTGGGAGCTACGCCAGATGGACTAATAGGTGAGGATGGCTTAGTTGAGGTGAAATGTCCTGCATCGTGCAAAACTATGACACCAGAGGAGGGAATTTTGAAAAGAAAATTTAAATTTTGGCAAATTAATAACAACACTGTTGGACAAGTAAACAAATCAAACGACTACTACTTCCAAATCCAGGGTCAGCTTCACATCACTCAACGCCAATATTGCTATCTTGTGATGTGGACTCCCTTAGGAATTAAAACAGAAAAGGTGCTGAGGGATGATGAGTTCTGGGAAAAGGAGATGAGCGAAAAACTGCAAAGGTTTTATCGCAACTGCTTACTACCAGAACTTGTCGATCCCCGCCACACCAGATCAATGCCAATACAAGACCCCCCTTATATTGTCGAGGCTATCAAAAAAAAGGAAGCAAATAAAAAGTAAATTTTTCCATGTCTGCTTTTTACATCGTAACCAGTATAAATGCCATTAGTTTATACATTATCTTAGTTATTCACACCATCAAACGACATTAAAATTTAAATATGGTGGTCTGGTTTTCGATTAACATTATTTGTGAACATTAAAATTTTGATCGGTGGTAAATAGAAGCAATTTTAGACGTACGATTATGGATATGTTCTCATTTTAGGTTTCAACAAATTCTCAATACTATTAAAGGGGTTTTCGAAATATTTACATCATTAGACCTATTATAGAAATTGGCATTGATGTGTTTTGTAGACTATTGTATAATTGTAGGCAATATTGTACAATAGGCAATATTGTACAATAGGCAATATTGTATAATTGTAGACTAGTTTATAGAGTAAATTCCATCCAGTCATCGGATCAAAGTTCTATCTGTTCTAACACCATTTCAGTATTATTCATAAATTTACAATGTTGTACTATATAATTGTAGTTTGTGTTAGGTTAGTTTATGTAGGAAAGAGTATACCCATACAAGGCTTCAAAACTAAATGTTTGGTAGCTTATTTTTGCGTCTGAAGCTCTCTTTTATGCTATTGTAACAAAAAAAATTTTGTACATATTTTTCACATTGGCCAAAAATATTACGTAGTTAGACTTAGACGATAACAATTCTTATGAAAGACTTAAAAGGCAATTGGCGGCAAAATGGCAATCATATACTGCAACCAAGTTTTGGTCAATCATACAGCAGGTGTTTTGAACATCGAAGGGGGGAAGGGGTGGCCAGGCGCGGATGTGCTGTGACCTTGACCGGCCGACAGCAGTCTGCTCTCCATGAGAGAGAGCTTTTACCAACCCTGGCAACCAAGTGACGTACAGATATGACGTTGTGCAGACTAGATTACTGTACAAGCTATTTATTTACGATATTTGAATTTACCAATATAACTTTATCTTGAATTTCATGTAAAATTTTTTATGTGCAGATTATATAGTTTGAAAAAAGCAAATGGGCTGGGTCCTAGGGTGTTTGAATAAAAATTGTAGTTTACGTATTTGCAAATTTACAGTTTATATGAACATTACTTTTAATTATTTAATGAAGCAAAGTTTCGCTATTTGATTAATAATTTATTGATGTGATAACATCTTTTAGCACGTTCTCTTATGGAAAAATTATGAGGAGTGAAGGTGGGCGGCTGTAGTCGCCGTCGCTGGGCGAAATCGCTTATAGGAAACCCCACCTTGAATTGGATTTTGGTAATGTAATATTTACAAATCAGCTGTTTTGTGATGTAACACCAGCAGATTATAGCGAATGTGTGAATTAAACGATGCTTCCAGCCGTTATTACGTGTACTTAATCATAATTTAAAACAGTAGAATTATTTAGTCAAATTTGTTGTACATAAATTTTAATCTGAATCTGCACTAGAAGCATCAAATCAACTGAACTAAAAGAAACAAAATAACACCACCAAAACAATTTACTATTTAAAGGCCTATACGTCTTAATTTCAAGATAGTACTACATATACGTAGAGGCCTTTAAATAGTAAATTGTTTTGGTGGTGTTATTTTGTTTCTTTTAGTTCAGTTGATTTGATGCTTCTAGTGCAAATCAATGATATAGCACTTCAAATTTCTGTATTGTTGAATTATTTTGTAGAAAGAAATGTATGCTGTATTTTGGCGTTTGATCTTTATGTATTATGTAAAGCATACTTTTTTAATTATTTAAAACTAAACCATGATCAACCTTATGTGTGCTCATAACACTATCCATAAGGTTCACAAAAATGTACACGTCTGGAATTATACTGTAATAAATTGTGTAAAATTAACAACACTGGATTTTTGTTAACCCAAAAGAACCTTCATTGAAAAGCGCAACTTTGTGAAAATGTAACATTGTGACATATTACTTCAATAAGTAAAGACAGTTATATTTAATCGTCTTGATTATTTGTTTGTATGATTACCGGTACCACAGTATAACGTCTAATAATGTCATGTCAACCTACACTAATAACTGATTTAGAACGCTAATTCTTTAGATAAGTAGAGAAGGTTAGCCTTACGGTTATGTTTTCACCAATAATTTTTAACTTATATGACTTTTTAACTTAAATGACTATATGGTCATTTGTTGAACAATATCTTGACGACTAAGTATAGCATATAAATCAATGCTATTTTATTTTTGATGCATTCTTTTGGTTTATTCATGAATGGTTACAACCAACATCATCGAGAACCGACGAAAGATGTTGCGTTGGTATAGGATAACGAATGACAAGCTGCATGTCGCGTCGCGGTGCGGGGTGCGGCAACTGGCATCGTGGCATCTGAGCTGCTGACTGCTGGGCGGGAGAAGAGGGAGAAATTCACGTACCACAAGACACTCAGATCCAAACTTTATCTCCGCGCGATTGGCTTCCCTGCGCTCACTAGCGCAATCCTGTGGCGATAAATAGAACTGCTAGAGCCAGTTGCTATAGGAGCGGCCATTTTAATCTGACTTCCGGTGACCGAGTGAATTCCTCTTAAAAGACATTTTTGTTCTCTCTGAAATCTAAGATTGCGGATATATATACAACACTATAGAATGATGTATAAAGATAAGGAAAAAATATGGGCAGCTGATTTGGTTGATAACTAGGAAAAAATAAATGGATGTAAAATGAGTCATACTCCAAGTGAAAATGAACTGTTTTGCTCCAATGAGACAAGAACTGTGAATCAGTTCTGTCCCAAGTGAAGAAAGTTATTATGTTACGAGCCATTTCGCTGCGATGAGACGAAGACTGAAAATCAATTCCGTTCCAAATGGAACTTATCTGATGACTATTTTGGAATGGTTGGAACTAGTTCCAAGTGCGGAGTAGTTCCATTTGCAATGCCCCACTTCTCTCTAGGGACCCAATCTGTGATGTATGGCTCCCTGAAATCGATCATCTTAGTAATATTTGTATATTTTATTTTTATACTGTAATATATTTATGTTGTGTAACATTCACTTGTTTTATAATAGTAAAATATCAACTTACATTTAGGGATGGGCACAACGGCCTAATTTCAACAACAGTTGTCAACGCAACAGTTGCGAAGCGATAACCTGTTGTCTGAAGCTGTTGTCGACAACGGTCGTTGTCGACTGGTGTGAGTGATGACGGTTGACGTTGCAAAACTCATGTTTACAACTGTTGTTGCTTGAAAAACTGTTTTAGTAATATCACGACCTGTTGTACTAAATAACTATGTTTTATATGTGCTTACTTTAACTGTTTTGAATCAATTATGCCCTTTTAATATTATAAATTAAATAAAGTTTAGTACAAAACTTTATATATTGTCTTCTCCAATGATTATATTTTAAGATATAAACCTATAAATATTTTTAAAAATTATATAAGAAATTTATAAAATTTAAGCATCTTACTTTGTACTGATTTTTTATTAAGTAAAAACACTTTAGTCCAACACAATATATTGAAAACAAACTTATTTATTAAAATGAAAATATTCGGTTACTAAAACAATAGACTACTACTAGGCTATATACATTCATATAAAATTTCAGTATCTTGATGATGAACAAAAACAACATATCGACTGACTATGGCTTCAATAATCGTTGTTGACAACGATAAGTTTACAACGCCAACTGAGAACTGAACTGGCTGGCTGTATCGTTATACTGTCTGTATGTGCCGTTTCCAGAACTGTGGTCGACAGCGCGCCGTTGTAGACAACGGGCAACAGGGTGAACTAGACAACAGTTTTCTCCACAACAGGTTGTCGCTCGACAACTGTTGTCAAACAACCGTTGTGTTATTTTCGCCCCACCTCTACTTACATTCATCGTAGAAACCATATATCCTGTTGATGCTAGCACATTCATGATTTCCTCTCAAAAGGAAGAAGTTTTCAGGGTATTTTATTTTGTAAGCAAGTAGCAGACATATGGTCTCCAGTGACTGCTTGCCTCTGTCAACATAATCGCCGAGGAACAGGTAGTTAGCCTCCGGTGGGAACCCTCCATACTCAAAAAGTCGCAGCAAATCAGTGTATTGACCGTGAATATCACCTGCACAGGTAAAAGTTTGAAACAGCCTTAAAAAGTGACTTAACAAATTAATTTTAAATTGGATAAAATAAAGGACATTAATTACTAAGAAGAAAAAAACCTTTATAAAAATATTATTTATTGCGCTAAATTCAATAGATTTGCCTATACTTCTCCTAATATAAACATGCAGTTATCATTACATGGAGTATAGTACCACCAAACCACACAATTAGCTTAGGGAGTCGATTTTCATTAGACATCTCATATCAATTGAGTAATTATTACATTTCCTATTTTAGATAGTATGATTTTTGGTGATGATGCCTTTAACAATTATAAAAATGTAAATATTTGTTATTTTTAATATAATCACATTTGGGACATATAAGATTTTATTGCTTTGCTCATGTCTTTTAAAACCTAACTCTCCAAAATTTCCACTTTTACTTGATAATTTTGTTATAGTTATTATCTTTGAGTATGAGAAAGGATTTTTAAGTTCTAATCATGCATAGGTAGTTGTGTAAATGTGGTTATTGTTTTATTCAGTAGAGAATTGAATGAAATTATCTTATTAGCATTGCACAAAGAGAATAAAAAATACTATGTACAATTACTTTATAAACTTATCAATACATTTTCAATTCAAATAAAATGTATTCTAATCTAAATAATAAATATTTTAAGTCCATTTAATAGTAACATTCTTTGTGGTTAGGTGGGCGGGTAGGTCAATCCTTAATTTTTATATTAATATAATTTGCCATTTTAGTTACTCTCTCAACTAGATAGTTGGCAGACTTGGAATTCCAGTATACATCCACTAAAAATTGGTTAAAATTGCAAAATTAAAAAAAAAACCTGTACAGACTTTTTAATATGTATTTTATTTGCATTCCTTTGTTTAGTTGGTTTTTAAATTATTTTTAGATGCAGCAACAAATTTTTTTTCACTATTTTAAGATATTTTACTCAAGATATTCTAAGATTCTAAGATATTTTCTGAATTTGGGAGTAAGAAGACAGCCAGCAATGGTTAATAATAATAATATTTATGTAAAATATAACAGTGCTTTCTGTTCTACAAATAAAACAAATCTTACAAACATCTTGAAAATACTTTTTGGTACATCTTGCATCTTTGAGTAACAGTAGCTTCAATTTTGGCAAAAATTTCAAAATATATTCCAATATAGTGGATGAAATGAATACACACAGACTTTTATAATATTCTGGCCCTTTTACAACTTATATTTTGGATACTGGCCATTTGGGAATATTCTGACATGCCCTTGTAACAAACATCATATGTCACCAATAATGACGAGTGTAGTGGGATAAGCTATAATTACTTTACAAACTAACGAGACAATGCAGACTGACTGAAATTATTGCAAATTGCATGGGTTATAGAGCCTGTAAATTGAAGAATTTATGCATTAATTTATTCTTCATCTGTTAATTTAACAGTTTTTATGTTCGTAAAACAAAATCCAATGTTATCGACAATAAAAACCAGGTTAATGTTTTCTATTTAAAATAAAATCATAATTATATACTATTCTAGTGAACATTAAGTTTTGTTAAACGATGTGTAGGGTAACAGGTGTTTATGATGAAGCATTATCATAAGGAATTGTTGTTTAGTGACCAATAAATATTACTGATTCTTAAGTGATACGGCATAACATTTTATAATCATAATATTACATTAAATAGATATTTATTTATTACACATCATTATAATTGAAATACATTTATTTACTACACTGTTTCGAAAATTAAAAATAAAAAAAATATAAAAGATGAATAAAACTGAGGTTATCTATTTGATTTTTAATGCATTAAGAACGCTTGAAAACATAAGATAAGTTACTATAGAAATATTAAGAAGCAAATCATTAATTAAATAGTCAACCACATATTTGATCTTTATATATAACATTTCATTTGACAAGAATGACCCATTTGAATAATCAAGCCACAAAAAGTTGAGCCAGGTATTTTTCCTGTTGCTATATGAATCATCAATTTGTTTGACTCACTCTGACTCAGATACTCAATTACAAACATGTTTATTTGGCAACTCACAGACATCGTGTAAGCTAACTTTCGTTAACTGAAATATATTTATTGCCAATACACCTGTGCTAAACAAGTTTTTTTTTAAACACTTTTTTCATAAATGGGCTAATTATCTTACTCTAAATATCTAAAATTATGGTCATCAAACATATTAAGTTGAGAACTTGCCCTTGGATTATAAATTTAAATATGTATATTAAACATTCATTTGATTTTGTGAGTTTTGTCTTTGCTAAGAGAAAATTCCACATACACATCTGAAAATAAACTTAAGTTAGTAAGTGAATTGAATTTGTGTCAGATTTTTCACAAGAACTTATCACATATCTAGGACTAGCTCTAAAACCACAACTTTGAAGTAGGGATGCAGAATACGTTTGACCGCCTAAAATTTCCCCAAAGCATTATTTTTAAAGGGTAAACTTCCTCTGTGTGCACATTTTTTAATACAATTATATTTTTTAACAATCATTACCTAATGATAAATATTAAACCTTGTTTTCGTTTTAATATTATTTATTTTAGAGTAAGAATTACAAAAATATGTCGTGCTCTTAACTTTTCTAAATAACAACTGAACTGACAATTGTGTCTCTATGACAACATAAATAAAAAAAAATAATACAGATGGTGCCAAAGTGCTAAATTTTAATTAGTCACTTAACACGCCCTTCTCAAATTTTGCACTTTGACAAATTTTTAGTCCCATTGCATCAACAAGACGATAATGTGAAGGTCCTGGAAGTGGTTTCGTGAGAATGTCAGCAGGCATTATTTTAGACGGAACATTGCTCAATTTTATTTCGTTATTTCTCACCAATTGACGAACAAAATGGTATCTTGTAGCAATATGTTTAGTACGTGAGTGACAAGTAGCATTTTCTGCAATGTACTTTGCTCCACGGTTGTCAGTACCAAGATTTACCATTGACAAATCATTTAATTTTAATTCTAACATCAAATTTCTTAGGTATAGTGCTTCACGAGATGTTTCTGATAAAGCCACGTACTCTGATTCTGTTGATGATATTGCAACTGACTGCTGTTTCTTCGAACGCCATGATATTGCAGCTCCACTCAACATGAACACATATCCTGTATATGAAATTCGATCATTTTCATCATTTGCATGGTCAGCATCAGAAAATCCTTGGATTCCCAACTGATCTTTCTTGTACACTAATCCATAATTCTGGGTACCTTGTAAATAGCGCAATACACGTTTCGCTGCTGACCAATGAACGTCTTGGTACTTATCGTTAAATTGTGACAGTCTATTGACAGTGAACGTGATATCTGGGCGAGTAGCAATTGCCAAGTACATTAATGATCCAATTAACTGTCGAAATGGCTTTTCTTCATCTTTTCTTCGATGCTGATTTCCTTCTGGTAACTTAGCTTGAGATTCACTAGGAGTTCGTACTGGGTTGCATTCTTCCATGTAAAATCTTTTTAAAAGATCTTTTACATATTTTTGTTGATTTAACTCAATATTTCCATTAACTTGATTAATTTCAATTCCCAGACAATGTCATACTAAACCCAGATCTTTTATTTCAAATCTCTTTGCAAGTCCAGCTTTAATTCTTTCAATATCTGTCTTATTTCTTGATATATATAAAATATCATCAACGTATACAACCAAAATTGTATATTGATCCTCACTCATATTGTAGTAAAAACATGTGTCACTAGCTGCTGAAGTTAATCCAAGGTTTTCTAATTCTTCATTCAATATTTTATTCCATTGACGACCAGCTTGCCGCAGACCATATAATGCCTTTTTCAATTTACAAACTTTGTTATCTTGTGATAATTTTTGGAGCATCTCGTAAGCAATTTTTCCTAAATTACTGATTTGACCATCCTTTTCAATAATTTCTTTTAATGCTTCTTTAATAAATTCTGGCAGTTCCATAAATATTTCTTCTTCTAAAAATCCATTTAAATAAGCTGCTACAACATCTATTTGATAAACTGGTAAACATTCACGTACAGCTAATGCCATAAAAAGTCTGATAGAATCCAACCTAGCTACAGGTGCAAAAGTATCAGTGAAATCTATTCCTTGTCGTTGTGTAAACCCTCGAGCAACAACTCGAGCTTTTCTTCTTTCAAGTGTTCCATCTGGCTTAAATTTGTTTCGAAGTACAATTTTACAAGTAATAACAGCTCTGTCTTTTGGACGATCAACTATTTCCCACGTGTTATTTTTAATTAAACCACGAATTTCTTCAGTAATTGCTTCCATCCACTCAAGTGCTTTATCTCCAGCCATCGCTTCTTTCAAGGTTATATCAATAAGATTTGCTTCTTCAATTATTTCTTCTTCATGTTCTGTTGCATCAACAAATATTTCATCATCACTTGGTTCTTCTTGCATTTCGATATCTTCATTATCATCATGTTCCTCTTGGTCTTCGTTTATATTTGCTGCTTGTCCAGTGTTATAAATTTTTCTTGGTCTTCCTCTTCTACCTGTTTTCTCTATCCGTGGTCTTCCCGGTTTTCGACGTGAAATACGATTTGGTGTACAAATTTCTTCATTAATTTCATCATTTTCAATTTCTTCATTTTCATTTTGAATTGGCATATGAACACATTCAATATTTTCTTCATTTTTATCGAAAATTTTATCTTCTTTTACTTCATTTAAAAATTGATCTTCAAGAATTTGTACATCTCTAGCAACTACAACCTTTCTTTCAATTGGAATCCATACTCGATAACCTTTTGATTCCTCTGAATAACCGACTAAAATACCTTCTTTTGAACGCGGATCAAACTTTGATTTCCCTAATTGTTTTTCTAAAACAAATGATTTTGCTCCAAAAACTTTTAGATTACTTAAATCAGGTATTACTTTATTCCAAACTTCAAATGGAGAATGATTATCCAAACTAGATGTTGGACATCTGTTTCTTAGATAATTAGAAGTAGCTACTGCCTCAGCCCAAAATCCATGACTCAATCCAGATTGAATTAAAAGACATCGCGCCATTTCAATTAATGTCCTGTTTTTCCGCTCTGTCACTCCGCTTTGCTGTGGTGTATAGGGAACAGTTAGACGTCTGGAAATACCATTCTTCTTTAGGAATTCATCAAACTCTTTATTACAATATTCTGTTCCATTATCGGACATCAAACATTTAATCTTACAATTTGTCTGAGTTTCAACATATGCTTTATATTCTTTAAAAGCTTGAAGAACATCACTTTTAAGACGTAGAAATTTAACATCACACCATCGTGTACTGTCATCGATAAATGTTACGAAATATCGAGCATGTCCTAATGATTCTACTCTTGACGGTCCCCAAACGTCAGTGTGTATTAGTTCTAATTTCGCTGTACATCGTTCAGACTTCTTAGGAAATGGTAATAGTCATTTTTCCTTTTAAACATATGTCACATGCCTCCAATTTCTTTTCTTCATTTATCTTCATACCACTAGCTAATTCTTTTCTTGAAATTTCTAACAGATCTTCTTTATTTAAATGTCCCAGACGATGATGCCATAACTTCAAACTTGCTGAATTATTATTTATTGCCGCATTTGCTTGCTCTTCACTGCCACAAACATAATATAAATTTCCAACTCTTTGTGCTAACAGTTTTATTTCACCATCTTTTCCAAAAATAGTTGCCCCAGTTTTAGAAAAACTGACAGTATTCCCATGATCCGTAATTCTCGCAACAGATAACAAATTAGTTCTTAATTCTTTTACCAATAACGTATCATTAAGTTTTACCGACCTATTTGATTTTCCATCTGTAGTAAAAACACGAGCAGTTCCTTTTGCTACAATTTCAGTTTGTGCATCGCTGGCCAACAAAACATTTCCATTTGTTGACGTCATATTAATGAATGCTGCTTCATTATTACACATATGAGATGTACAGCCACTATCTAAACACCATCGACTATCACTTGATACCTGCTTCGTATGAAGAGCCTCTTCCGTTACTTGAAACGCATCTTCGACTTGAGCTTCAACTTTTGATGAATATTCTTGCTTTTCATCATTTGCTCTGTCTGGACAATCAGCTGCTTTGTGCTCAATATTATTATACAGATGAAACAATTATACTTAAATGGCTTGTTTAAATTACCATCGTTTCTGCGTTGCCCTCCTTGATATCCACTTCTTTGATATCCACCTCTCTGATATCCATTTCCTTGATTTTTACTACCTTGAGGTCCACTACCTTGAGACGGTTTAAAATTTTTAAAGTTTTGCTTGACCCACATAACCTCTGAATTATCCATGTCACGTTGACTTTGAGCATCATACTTTTCAATAACCTTTTCTCTAAGTATATCTGGTTTAGGCAATTCATTTTGAGACTCCATAGCACATCTGAACATTTCAAAACTTGAGGGCAATGCATTAAGAAGTAATGTTGACTGTAAATCATCATGCATTTCGACTCCCATAGCTGACAGCTTAGATATTATGTCAAAAAATTCCATCAGTTGAGTATGAAAATCACCGTTGTCTATTATCTTGTAAGATGTCACATGTTTGAGTAAACTTGCTCGTTTTACCGGTCCCGTAGATGCATATTCTGATTTTAACTTGTCCCAAATTTGTTTTGAAGTATTTAAACCTTTTACCATTCGTAATAAACTTGGATCAATAGCAATTATTAAATCTGATTTAGCTTTAGCATCTTCTTCTTCCCACCTTTCAACTTTTTGAGCCGATGCAGCATCATCTTCAACCAATGCAGGTTTTGGTTTCTTGCCATTTACATACATCCATGTACTGTTTTTTACCATTACAGCTTCAATTTGCATAGCCCACGTATCATAATTTCCTTTTGTAAGAGGCTTAATTGTACTTGACGATAACGACATTTTTTTTTACTTTTTACTCTTATTAACAGCGATCTGGGCCCATAACCTGATAAATATTAAACCTTGTTTTGGTTTTAATATTATTTATTTTAGAGTAAGAATTACAAAAATATGTCGTGCTCTTAACTTTTCTTAATAACAACTGAACTGACAATTGTGTCTCTATGACAACATAAATAAAAAAAAAAATAATACAGATGGTGTCAAAGTGCTAAATTTTAATTAGTCACTTAACACCTAATAATACACATATATATATATATATATTTTTTTTTTGCTTTAGAAGTAGATAAAATTGTTAAATTATAATGATATCTTTACAAAACACTTCTAAATATTATGCAATTCAACAAAGCTTTAACATATAAATGGTTGAAGTTATTGTAAACATTTAATATTCAATAAATAAGTCAATAAACTAAAACTGACAACAACAAATTAAAAAAGCAAACCAAAGTAATCCGGATATTAAGTTTTTACTTTATTCCAAATTTAAACGAATAACATTCAGATTTATTTAATTCACACATAAACAGGCATACTAGTTAAATTTAGAAGTAAACACACATTTAAATATCATCTATTTATTGATCTCTTATTGCTGGAACAGAAAAACAAAAACGTATCATTTAAGTGTTAAATACTAAACTGGAAGTTAAATAAAATATGTCTTTTGATTTCAAAAACGAATAGAATAATTTATGCTATAAAATCCAACTTGGGAATAATTGCACTAAAACAAGATTCATATTTTAGAAAATCATAAAGTATATTTTATTTGTTAATTTTAAGCTCATACTGTTAGACTGAGCAAGTTTATTGCAATAAAATCCAACCTTTCTTCACAATAAATTATTTTAACTTATTTTGATCATATAGTAAAATTGAATTCTGAAGTAATATTTCCAATAGATCAAATACTGGTATGTAACATTATAAACAAAACCTAATGAGAATGTATACATTTTTATTACGGTAGTTTACAAGACAAAAGAAGACAGGTATGTAAAATATAATTTCTTAACCCTTACCCAGCGGCTTGCGCCTTTAGATGCAGCGTGTGTAGGTTCTATACCGCGGCTAGCGCTTTAAAACGCAATTTGCATATTTATCCCCTAAAATTATTTGTGACCTACTTTTTGCCATTTCAACTACTGCGTTATGTTGCGCCAACGTTATTCAATACATTGATGCGTAAAAACAAAGGTTTTGCGTGTTATTGACTCGTTGGCTTTGATGAATGCCGCCACATACCTGGTTGGGAGGGGTCGCCTACAGCGGCTAGCGCCTGGAGGCGCGCCGTTGTTTAGTCTACCGTCTGCCTCGCTCACTGCCGCCCGCGCTATTGTGTCTTCACTGTTTGACTTGTTCGTGTTTTACTTATTGTATATATTTTTTTTTCAATATTTTTTTATAGTTTATCAGTATATGTGTGTGTTTATTTAGTGTGTTTTCACACAAAATCACACAAAATGAATCGAGAAGTTTCACACAAAATCATTATTCTGGAAATAGGTATGTTGTTTATAAAACTATTATAACTTTGTAAAAAATAAAGATAAAAATGTAATATGTGGTTTTTATTTGTTGTTATTAACCCATATAAACAAAACTAAAATTAATATTAAAAATAAAAATGTATATATTTTTTTTTTTTGTAAATGAGCAATAGCTAGTAATTTAGCTTAGCGCTTTAAGGGTTAAAATTCCCTCCCATCCTTTCAGTTTTATTTTTTGCAGTGCTCCAGGAACTCTGTAAGCCCTCCAGGCCATGAGGTTTTTTTTGTAATTGATTCCACAAGATATGGGTTACACCACTAACACCAAGACATATTTGCAATAATTAATTATTGAAAACAAATATTAAGCATTAATATACACGTTTTGTTTTTGATAGAAAGGTTAGTTCATAAATATATGATGTAAATAAATTCATAACAGATTTAACCTACTTTTAAAATATTTACAAAGGTTTATCTGTTGTAGGTTTTGTGCTGCCATATTATTTGCTACGTCTATCAACAATATAAAATAAATAATAGATTAGATACATTATTAACGTTATCTACTTCATCTAAAAAATCAAATGAATTGAAAACATTGATATGGCTTGTGATTGTAAAGGGGTGTGGTGATTAAATTCATCTGCTGAAAATATGATAGCCTACTAATTCTGTTTGAACGAACGAGGAGTATTAATTTGTTCTTGTTAAATAACATAACTATTCCATGTTCACAAAACGTCATACAAACTTTTAAAAGTATAAATATAAAGAGGATATTTTCGAACAAAATACTTTTTGGAAATTCGTAATTTTGAGTAGGCCTACTCATAAATTTCTTACAAAGAGACCCAACTAAAATACAATATTCACCTAATATGTTTACTTACATATCCACTCTTTGAGTTTCTTATAGTCATATTATAAGAAAACCTTGAATACAAACTATTTACTCAGATTCACTACCCACTACAGCTACAGTCATAATCGTCAGCAAGTGTGTGTCTATTATCAAGACAAGACATTATTGTGTTGCGTCGTCTCCAAGTCACCTGTTTGTTAACCGGGACACACAAATGGGGAGATTGCTAGAGCTTACCTTGTAATTGATTACTATTCCGGCTTTCTACTATTTTTTAATTTCCAATTTAGTATCATGATTATATTTGTACTATATAGGTTTTGTTTTATTTCAAATTTCCCCAGATTTCCCCCGGTTACAAAAAATTTCTCCTAACAATGTTTATGTGATTGGACATCTGTAACCGTGCTTTGAAGTAAGGTTCAA
>JAQJVL010004477.1:0-44690 GCA_035578905.1 Stictocephala bisonia
CAAATACATAGCTCATAGTATGTATTATATATGAATAAATAAATCAACTAAACTAAACATTAAAACATATATTTCTGAAATATATCTAAAAAACGTAAGACATTTTGTTGTTAGTAAACTCTGTATATTTGATGTATAAGTTCTGTAAGTTAATAAGCCTCTGCCTTCCTCTTAAGTTTCATTTGATAACCGTACAGCAGTCAAGACAGTTTTTTAAGGTAGTTAAAAAACCCCACACGGTCTGCCTTTTCACTAAGTTCAGAGTTACTATACTGTAACTCACTATCCTATATAATGCTTGATATATGACAACACATGAATAAATAGTACAGCATGAATATCAAAAATAAAATAAAAAAAAAAAAAAAAAAAACAGCATTACATTATATTATTTATGTTTTTTTATCTAATTATGGTGGTAATATTATAGTTTTAATTTTTATTATATTTTTATATAGACCCGTACTATTTTAGTATTTGCTTTTTATTCAAAAGAAACATTTGTAATTTGAATAAAAACACAGTTATTGAAAAAAGAACTAATATATAGTATACTAAATTTAAAATATAAACTATACAACAGAAAATAAATAAAATTTATTTATGTAATAAAAATGAAACCATAAAATTTAATATATAAGTGTTTTCTTTTGTTTAGTTTAATTAAATAGCCTTACAATATAATTATTTGAAGCACGGTCTATTTTATATGTCCCACAAATATATGAAGAGCAACATAAAATTTCATCCAGCAATTTTTATTTAAACTTTTTGAGGAATGATAATAACAAGTGATGTTCACATAATGTAATTGCCTATTTATTTGTATTTTTTGTTAAATAAAACTATTAATTATTGTATTTGAGTACAAAGCACATGAAAATAAAGTTAGTTTTTCTCTAAAATCTTATAAAAGAGGCAACAATTTTACTAATTTAATATACTTAAAATTTTATCCAAATTTGGTAATATAACAAGATATTGACTTGAAAGTAATATTCTATTGAATACATGATATTTATTTGTATATCAATAACAGAAAAAATCTATATTAAATCGTATTTAATTAGGTAGTCAAAGCCATTTTATATCCTGATAAATAATGTCGTTCTATTGTTATGCAATAAATTCTAAAAACTAGGCTTGGTTAGTATTCCGTGACAAATCTCATGGAAGTGTGTTTAGTGGTTGAATTTTCTCTCCTTTCTACATTTTCCCGCCCTAAACGACCTTTTGCCATTCGTCTGTACTACAGTTTCTAAAGCTTTTAGGAGAATTGAATAAATTGGCATAACTTATAAGCTAATTATCTAACTTTCTCTTTTGGAGGTAATTGTTTAGTTCGTTAGTCAAAATGAACATATGCTTTCATATTGTAAATAAAATGGCAAAGTGTTACTATATATGCTTTTTTTGTATATATAATTCACCAGTCTGTATATGAAGTTATTAGATTAATTATCACAGGTATTTGAATGTCTGTCAACTGCCATAACTAAAATTATAATAAAGTATTTATATTTTATTAAGTTACAGATATTATTTCATTTATACAACCAATATCTCTTTAATGGAAATATACACTAAAGCATTTATGATATGTTTGAATAAAGTTGGGGGAACATTGTAGTATACTACGTTATTAGTATTGTTGGTCGTTGTATCTTTTTTCGTTGTATCACAGTGAACTCGTAGTTGTGTGATCATGAAATTCCCTATACAACTCATGGCTAAGCATGGAATTATTTATAATTTGTACATTCTACATATAACAGCAACAGAAAATTTCAATTGAAAATTTTCTACTCACTTTATCTTCAGATTAATAAGTACAAGTGGTCAAATATTTTAATTGCAATTTAAGTGTATATAAATGTTTGTATAACATATTTCACCTTCAATCTTCAGACATCGAAAAATTAATCATTTGATACCTGACACAAAACTCTTTCTATTGGAGTATTTGAGAGTTTTAAAATTTTATATATTTTTTCAATAATTCTCCAATAAAGGACTCAAGGAAGAAATAAAAAAAGGCACCATGGTATTTGTAAATTCTTTACTTTTGGTTCTATGTTGAAATTGGGATTTTCTTTAATGTATGATTATGTTTATATATAAATACATAAAGTATTGCCAACACCACTAATATTTATACACTGTTTTTTCTACGTTTTAACCTATTTTTTGGCTTTATTGAAATAAATTATGAATTTTCAGGTTCCAACAATCTAGCAAAGGCATTTTTCTACAAAATAGTTTACAAATCTCATAAGAACATTGTCCCACAAGTATATTACAGGAAATTGGAGTTTGCCGGAAGTCCCTGAGGCTATTTCACGATAATACACAAGAGGCCCGTATGTATTTTGTTGGTTATAATTTTCTGTTGTGTACCGAAAAACCTTGCACCACCTTAAAATATATTCATATAAGGAAAAAAATTGTTTTTTCATGTCATGTTTGTTGAAGTAAGTGATTTGTTTGTAATATTCCTTATTTATTGTTACCATTCTATATGACGTGCATTATTTCCAAAATAGTTTTAAAATCCCATAAGGACGTTGCGGCCAAAGTATATTACAGGAAATTGGAGTTGGCCGGAAGAGGAAATAGGGAGAGTCTCTGAGGTTATTCCACGATAATACCCAAAAGACCTGTATAAACGTTTGTTCGTCATAAAGTAATTTGCTGTCGTGTTCTAAAATAAACAAGCTTGACTACAACTAAAATAGGTATATTCTGTTTGAATATTTGTATTAAGGTTAAAATCAAATAATTATATCGTACAATTATATAGTACAATAAGTACCCATCTATTCGTATGGAACTTATTTATCCTTTTTTTATTTGTTATACATATTAGAGTTAGAGAGTAAAAGGGGATATGCAGTTGGTCTAGCCAACCCTTGCAACGAAGCCTGAGGCTTTTTGTGCCAATCCCGGTGCCTAAATGTCGTAAAGCTGGCAATCCTTGACCAGGCCAAGGAGCTTCTTCACTAGATTAGCAATTTCCGACTGTCCCAGAGGTGAGCCTTCAAAAGGTACTCTTCTGCTGGCACCAAGAGCCTCACGCTCCCGGACAGTGTGTTCTGCCGACTCTTCGTCCAACCCACAGAGGCGACAGATGGGATCCTCCGTAAGGAGTCCCGCTGTTCTTAGATGCCTCCGGAATTTACCGTAACCGGTGATGAGTCCCACCACCAACTTTACGTAAAATTTACTCAACCCAAGAAGTTACTTTGTTGACTTCTGGGAAGGATTTCTGACAAGAAGCTTGTCGAGTCCTTGCCCTGGGAACCGCCGCCATCTTTCCAGATGTTTGGGACCCAGTTTTGGTTGGTATTTTGACAGCTGCAGCCGAAACGCCGCAGGCCGGCTCAGGACCAATGAAGGGCTTAATAGCACCTTCCCTAGCCAAGGCATCGGCCTGCACGCTGCCTTCTATTCCCCTATTTCCTGGGATACATTCCAGCAGGACCTGATTTCTTGAACCCAGGATGCTGAGGGACTCCACACATTCCCAGACCAGACCAGACGAAACCTTCCAGGAGTCAAGGGCCCCTAAGGCCGCCTGACTATCTGAGAGGATATGGATATGTTTCCCGCAAACCTCTATCATAATTTGCGCTGAACGTATGGCGACTTCAGCTTGGAACACGGTGCCATACGCTCCCAGGCTCACGCACGCGTTGGTCCTAGGGTCACCAGTATAGACACCAAATCCAGCTCTGTTGCCTATTCTTGACCCGTCTGTGAACCATACAATTGGGTCGTGAGAAGAAACCGGGCTACTAACAGCGTCCCAGTACTCCCTCGACCCAAAATCCACAGTATGGGGTCTGGTGAAAAGATACTTAGTCCCAATGAAGTCAAACCTCATTGAGAGTACCTCATCGTTTACTAGATTGACCACTGAGGAGTGACCTGTACAGGACCCCCTCCAGTGATCAGTCAGTTGAGGCCTATAGGCCTTTTCCTCTGATTGCCAGGAGTGCTTCTCCTGGCTATCTTCATCCTATTCAGAGCCTCAGCCGTCCGATCGAGCTGATCAGAGCCTGGGCTCCGAGAAGGATGTTTTCGAGGTCAGAGAGCGACATGCCCCCCTCCGCCGAACCCATGACTCGAGCAGCGGGGACTTCAGACTGGCCTACTTGGCTACCTTCGTTCCCCGTGCCAAGGTCCTTGTCTGAGGGCTCTGAGCGGTCCTCAGCTAAGTTGGATTCAGAATCGGAGAGAGACCTGTCCCCCCCCCCGACATTGATTTGGCCCGAGCAATGGAAAACAAGGGCTGGCCAGTGAGGCTGCCCTCTGCTCCCATGCTCGGTTCATTATCTAAGGACTCAGTGCGGTCCTTAGGTATGTAACTATAAGTGTGTGTGGTAATGAGTTCAGGGTACCGCGGGGTCACTAAGCTCGTCAGCTGCACACCTCAGCTGCCCCTGCGAACCTCGGTCCGGGACTGCTTATTAGGGTTTCCCTTTATTCGCAGTTGTCCACCCCATCAATGACGAGGTGGAACATTCGCTATCCGCCACCTGCGACCCGCCCAGTAGCTGAGGCTCGCCCTGGGTATACATATTAAATATCACTTGAAAAAGTACAATGATCTACCACAAATCTACTGCCACAATAACTTAAATATTGCCTTATAGACATAATTGTGTGCTTAAGAACAAGAAGCTCTAAAATATTTATTATTTTTGTTTCTTTTATACTTATATTTTAATAAATATTCCTTTATTGTACATAGCATAAAATACTGTAATGTACTGCAATTGAAGAAATTGCTTTTCTTTATCTTGTAAATAAACGAATGTTATATATACTATTGACTTGGATTTGTATTTTTAGTTTGGTTCTAACTTATAATAAATATTTCTTCGTATTCAAAAATGCACTCTATACAATATTAAGACACGTTTGTCAATCCAAATACAAGTGTACCACATAAATTTTGTGTTTTAGCAAGCTAAAAGTTAAAGATCGTCTTATTTTACTAGGTGAAGTTAGGGCTAAGAAGCCCTCTCTGACACTTAACCTGGGGACCAACGGTTTAAGGGTGACTTCCGAACCACCACCAGTGACTAGGAAGTTGGCTGCATGCAAGGACGGGATCGCTCAGACGGACACCCATCCAAGGGACAGCCACACTCGATGTTGCTTGACTCCGTTATCTTAAAGTTATTTTAAATATATTTAAATCAATATAAAAGTACTAACTTTAAATTTAAATAATTTTAAATCGATATATTTAAATCAATATATAATCACTACATTTACTTGCGCATAAAATAATGATGTATCCTAACTATTTATGTCATAAGGATTACAACAAGAGAAAGTAATTAATTTTACGACCTCTATAAGCCAAGAAAACAATGTTTCAGGAAATTGATAAGAACTTTTTTCTTGAAAAGTTAAAACTCTAAAATTCATAAAACTTGTAGAAAATATTGGTATCAACCACGTATGGAAATATAAATGCGATACAAACGGGTTATGAATATTAACGGTGTAAATTTGATGTAAAGTGAGAACTAGTTTAAATTCCGGTACAATTTAGTTCTAACTAGGATAAACATTATTAAAACTTATAATATCTAATAACGAAAAATTACTCGAGGAAAACAAATGTGTGATTTAATTTTCGTAGGCAATAATTTTGTAGTATGCAACCTTCAAACTCGGGTGCACATAATTTCTGTGACAAATATTTATTTGTCAGTAATAAACTGCCTCTAGACAATTAATTTTTTTATATAAATTGCGTTTTTAAATGGATTCGTAATCAGTTATTTTTGTGTGGAATACATTTTATTATTATTTCTATAATTGGATATTTTAAAACATATATTTTTAGCTGTAATTTTTAGTTGATATTGTAAGCAAACCTTACTCCACACTGAGACAAGACAATGTGGCGAATATGAACTTAGTGTCCTGTGCATCCATCAATCTAATGATGGAGTTTGACATATTAGAGATGAACAATTAATTGTCTTCCATCAGGCTGACAGGACATTAAAGTACAACGTTAGCTGTAACCCTATAGCATGTTGTGATACTTAAATTATCTAGCAATATAATTTTTTCTAAAACCTTTTCTTATTTCTATTAGATTTATTTATAAAAACTAATTTACGCATTTACCTTGGATTGGAAATGCTTTTTGTTATGATAATATCTTTTTGTTTGAAACATTTTATGAAAACCATACAACAAATATTTATATCTCAAAAATTTAAACGATTCTGCTGATTATTCAGTATTATACCATATATTAATACACACATGAATTCATTTAATTAAAAAGTAAAGTACAATGTTATTGAAAAAAATATATGGATCTTTTCCGTTAATTCACTACCACTACTTTTTTATGTTTCCTTTAATTTACTACCACTTGATAAATATTCTATTGCTCTAAAAACTGTTCCCCAATCATTTTTACGTCCACTGTGGTATTCCTTATCCACTAGAAATTCGATATTGCTGGCCTTATCTTATCGCTTTCCAAGAACTTCCATACGGAGAGCGCATTCGGCAGTAAGTTAATATTGGATTTACCAGTTTGTGATCAACTTTAGTAGCCACCTAACCTAACCCGACCTAACCTAAGCTAAACAGTAATCGGGGTAAAAAAAGTAGTGGTAGTGAAGTAACGGAAAAGGTCCAAATATTTATTAGAAAATATGTAATCGTGATGTTTGGAACACAGTGACAGCCAACATCCTCTTAAAGTCGGTTACTTATATTGAGATATTCTTTTAATCTTCTTACTAACCACCAAATGATCAATGACATTAGCCAGTTGAACTCTCATGCATTCAAAACAGTTCTAAGGCCCAGCTATGGAACATTCTATTAATTATGTTAAAACTAGCTCAGTATGAGCAGGTCATACATTTAAGTGAGGTGCTTTCAGAATATTAAGAAACGTCCTATAACCATTATTGAAGAAATCTAGACCGGGGAAGCTTTTTTGGACTGATTGCACACCTAATCACCGTATCATAGACTCCAGAACAAGCAAAGCAAATTAATCTGTTAAGTTAAAAATATATCCTGGATCTCTTAGAACAATAATAGTCTTCAAATATTAAGTTAATTAGGAATAATTTAACAAATTCATATCTAGTAAAGTTTATTTTGAATTTATATCGGCTGTTATTTTCCTCTCTAAGTTATTGATTTTCAGTAACTTTTCCATGTAATTAAGATTCCACAAAAAATAATGTGCTGCCTGATGAAATGACACGTGCACCCACAAATAGACGTGCAGGGGATCGACCCACCCGCATACCCTTAAAAGTGCAGAAGTACTGATAAACCCATACACGAGCAGTGGTATTAACCCACTCACACACGTGTTGAAGTAGAGCAATAGCAAAGCTAAGTCCAACGCATCAAGCCATTTAAGACTTTCATGTAACTTGGAACTCTATGTAACTGCATACTGGAGAGGAGAAGTATTTTGCTAATCATTCAATCTCTCAACCAATAATGCTATTTAAAAGAAAATCTAAAACACGTTATTACTTTACATTATTAAATTTAAATATGTACAAAACAAAGAAAATGTATAAATCTTAATTAAAATCATATTCATTAAAAGTATATTATGTTTAAGACTTAAACAATTAAGCATTTATAAAACGTTTAATAAAGTGGTTGTTGCTTTTTAATGATGTACAGTTTTTATTTAACACAAAAGGCTAAGTCCGAAGGTAGATATATATTTATGAAAACTTTTCTCAGTCAATTTTAATACTCTGCATTAACATAAATTAATTTTTTGCATTTAATCTTAGCTTATAGATGTATTGTAATAAATAAAAGTAAAAAGTATTAATTTGAATTAACTTTAGATACTGTCGCCTACTTTTGTGTTTTGAAATTAATCGTAGGAAAACAGCTTACTGTAGTCAAATCGGATGGAGTTTTTGAGTTAGGATAGGATGATATGATATGAGATAAGATAAAGTAATATGCTATGAGATTATATGATATGAGATAAGATGATAAGATATTATATGATATAATATGAGATGGGATCAAATGATATGATGTGGTAAGAGATCATATGAGTTGAGATGACTTGATATGAGATTAGGTGAGATGAGAATATGTGATAGTATGGTGCGGAGTGAGGTGGGATGGTATGAAATACAAATGTCCAATGTTCTCACCGTACGTATGTATTTTATAATGAATTCTATTATTAATTCTTTGCTATCGTAATGAAATAAAATAATTTTGCTCATTATTTTATTATCATGGCACTGACACGCCGAATTTTTTCCCTAGGCCTGATTGCCACGAGAATCATATCTGACACTCTCCAGGTTGTCCTTACATGCCATGATTGCTATATGTGATACTCAGAGGCTTGGCTGCAATGTTAACATACGATTTTGTTCTAAGCTAGTTATTAAAAGTATAACACATTTAGTTGCTGGTTATGTTACATTCTAAGCATAGTATTTATTTTTCTACTTAACCGTAGAAACTATAATATTTGTAGTTTTTCTCAGTTGGCTGCAATGATGTAGAAGATTTACATATTGCCAGCCATTTTACAGTTTAACAGGAACCCCCTTGTAAATGTTAGCAGTTGTGGTGGATGAATTAGTAGCTGTTTTTGGTGAAAGTGTAAATAGGCATAAACTAGGCCAAATGCTTAAAAAAATGAAACATGTAAAACTATGGATGCTAATTATGTCCAAATATAATCAAATAAAATGTCAATTACGTTTCGTTGTAATTTTTAATTAATTTGAATAAAAAAAAAATTTTAGATTTGTTGTACAAGATAAATTCATTTTTTACAACAGGAGGCCGTGAGTGTCGAAAATTTTAAAACACCTATTTAAAACATGTTGTAAGTTAGTATCCATCTAAAAAAAATTGATTTGACATAAAACCAAAGTTTTTTAAATTTAACATTTTTTTAGCCTCAAAGCCACTCTCCATACGCTTGGCAGTCATTAATCCGTATCAGATATGATGCTCATGGCACTCAACCTGTTAATATTAATGTAAGATTCTCCTACAGTGAAATGGAATCAAGCCACACTTTCACTAATGACGTTTTAATGTACTTTAAATAATGGAGCTTGAAATGAAAAGTGAATAAAGAACGTGAAGTTTATAAATACACGAATATATACAAATAAATAAATAACCTAGTTTGATTCAAAAAAATATTATTGAATATAACATAATTTTTCCGCTTTCTTGAATGGAAAGACAATTGTAACATTTGCTTAAAGTGCAAGCTTGAACAGTAATCAAATCAAATCAACTCGTTTATTAAGCCAGTAAAAATATATACACGCATTAGCCAAGTAATAGTAAATGCAATAAAACAATAATCAACTAAGACTACAACATGTGAAAAGATAGAGCAAAAACAATTTATTTATATTTCAAAGTTTGCAACAATCACAGTAAATCAGAATTATTTATGGCCAGCTAGAAACTCATGGGTGCTGTAACAACAAAGGTCGAGCAGAAGGCTTTTCAGTTGTTTCTTAAATTTTATATGGTTAGTCTCCAGTTTAAGTGAGAGTGGAAGGCAGTTATACAGAGCTACACCATTATAAAGGGTATGTTTCTCAAAGAAGGCAGTAGAATGCTTTGGTACTCTTAAACTGTGATTGACACGAAGAGTGTAAGAGTGGCTGAAAAGACAGGGAAATTTAATTTTACAAAAGTGAGGGTTTCAAGAATAAAAAGAGAAGGAAAGGTCAGAACCTTATAATTTTGAAAGAATTCTTTACAGGATTGACGTTTATTTAAAGAAAATATAACTCTTATGGTTTTTTTTTTGAAGACGAAATAGAAAACGGGTTCCATTGTTTTCATTTCCCCAAATAGGTACTGCGTAGGCCAGGTAGACTAGGCCATAATAAGCCGAGAGAAGAACATCACTATTTACAGTTTTTGCTAAGTTTCTCAACATGTAAGTGCCTATGCATACCTTTCTGGAGACATAATCCAAATGCGCATACAAATCCAAACCCGCATCATCATGATAAGAAATTTAACTTTATCAGATCGGTAAATTATGGTTTCATCCAAAATGACATTTAAAGGAGAACTGTGTTTATTTGTTTTTGAAAGTGAAAATTGTAGATGCTGTGTTTTTTGGTTGTTAATTGACAACATGTTTTCTTGAAACCATTGGAGCAGAATATTTGATTCTATGAAGGAAATTTGTTCTAGAGACTGAAAATTGTGAGCAGACAAAGAAAGGGAGGTATTATCAGCAAATTGACATATCCTACCACTCTTCACACAAGATGACAAGTCATTACCATATTAAAGAAATAAAATCGGTCCAAGTATAGACCCCTGTGGCACTCCCCACAAAACTGGAATCTCAGGAGAAAAGAAGCGTCGAAGACAACCAAGACAGTCCACCAATGTAAATTCCACAACCTGGCTCCTCCCCCTCAGATATGAGGCGAACCAATCCAGCGCTAGCCCTCTTATACCAATGTTGTACGCCTTGCTGTGTGTAATGAAATGTTTTAAACGGAAGTTAGGCTGAAATTGATCAGGCTGTTAAGGAAGGAAGTGTTTTAGATGCTGCTAGATTGTGTAATGAATGTGATGTATTTCAGAATCCAGGTCTGTTCTGACTTTCTTATTATACAGTTGATTCAAAGCAAAAGGACGTTAGTTAAAAAATTAAATATTACGAGAAGTATAAAATAATGTGTGATTGTAACTCATAATAAGGTTACTTTTACTTACTGTAAGTATGAGCTAATTTTTTCGGTAAAACTGTGTTAGATATAAAAATAAACGTATATTAAAACACTTATCAATCATTGACTATATGAATTTTTGCTAGACAGGACATGTGAAGTAAAATTTAATACTTAGAATATTCAAAAGGAGTTTTAAGTTAAAGAGTAATTATTAGAATATTATAAGGGGGATATTTGAGGACTATTAAATATCCAAGTGTTAATGCTGAGGACTGTTCAATATCCAAGTATTATTGCTGAGGACGGTTAAATATCCAAGAGTTAATAATGAGGACTGTTAAATATCCAACTGTTATTACTGAAAACGGTTAAACATCCAATTGTTAATGCTGAGGACTGTTCAATATCCAAGTGTTATTGCTGAGGACGGTTAAATATCCAAGAGTTAATAATGAGGACTATTAAATATACAAGTGTTAATATTGAGGACTGTTCAATATCCAAGTGTTAATGATGAGGACTATTAAATATCCAAGTGTTAATGCTGAGGACTGTTCAATATCCAAGTGTTAATGATGAGGACTATTAAATATCCAAGTGTTAATGCTGAGGACTGTTCAATATCCAAGTGTTATTGCTGAGGACGGTTAAATATCCAAGAGGTAATGATGAGGACTGTTAAATATCCAAGTGTTATTGCTGAGGACGGTTAAATATCCAAGAGTTAATGATGAGGACTGTTAAATATCCAAGTGTTAATGGAAACAGCTTAAAAATCGAAGTGAAAACATTTCGTGAGGAAGAACCCTTTGTAAGTAAAGACTATGGGAAATTATAATTTATGGCAATGAAAGGAAAGGGTAAAAAATTGGTTATTTTGTGTAAAGAAAGCACATAATTAAATATTCTGAAATGTGAAATTTGAAAACTGTAAAAAAGAAGATTAACTGAAATGAGAAATAAAGTTCTAAAAATGCAAAATTGATTACATGTTATTAAACAGAAAAACTATAAATTATTTATTAAGTTAAATTTGTTTGAAATATTTACTAATATATTATCCAACACCATTTACCATAAGCATATATTTATCCTAGTCATTATTTGGTGGCAACATAAATTTATTTAAATACTCTGAAAGGAAAAAGAAAAACCGAATTATTATAACAATTCCAAGAACAGGATAACAGGATAAGATTTTAAATGTGTTTTCGAAGGTGCTTCCAAAACCTCAATACTATTTTTTTATCCTTAAACATTTTTTTTGTCAACAATGACAATTTTACACTTTAACAAGGGACCAACGTATCGAAGAACTAGATATACCTAACTTTGTGTTTAATGATGACGTACTGTTTGGCTGCTTAGGAAAGACCTCACTAGGTACGTAAAGTTTTCGTCGATGCGAAACAATAATACATTGCAGTATATTATTTTCAAACAGTTTTTACAACAATATTGTTTTTTAGGCACGTACGTCGGTTGACACGGAATGTCGGATAACTCTTTGTCGGATTATCGAGGCTCTACTGTAGTTGCATATATAGAGATAGTATATTTACTCACGCAGTAAACATTGTAAATAAGTACATATTTTCATAAATATTCGGTAAGTGGTAACGGTTAAAGAATATGATGGACTGAAATGAGAAGCAGCATTTCTTAACAATTTGTACCAGTGGAAATTGTACATTTATATTCAACAAATCTTTTACATTATAGTTAGGATTATTGAATCATAAAATATCTTTTTAGAAGGTCCAATATTTGATTGTTTTTATGTTACGTACAACATGATATTATTCATGAACAAATATATATTACAACAAATTTTATCAAAGTATTGAACATTCTATGACTTTAGATCTAATAATATTAATAATATGAAACTACAATTTGAGATTGTGTTCTACCACTAGTTGCCAACTTTAGTTTATCAGCGGGCAGCAGATGCAAACATTGTGCCATTCTAGAGTTGAAAACTAGTCTTATTTCAAAGTTTAAATAGTTATATCTCCCCCTGGTTATCTGTATAGCAATAGGATAACTAGAAAGTAGTTGGTATATGAAACAAAACTTATTTTACATGCTTATAATAACATTTGCATTGAACATTAAAACTTTTACTAGTACTTCAATGTAATATTGATCAAATGTGTGATAGTGGTGATGATTTATACAGGATAATTAACTAGAGAAGAGCAAATGAACGGGGTATTTGACTTTGTGTGTTGGATGGTTTTCAGCGAAAGGTTTTCACCACTATCTCCAATCAGGCCTTTTCAAACACAACCATGACTTCATGATTACATGCCTTACCAACTCAACCAAAACACACTTATTACTTTATTAAACTTTTTAAATATAATTTGGCGTAAGATCTAGCTTTAAAATTAAAAAGTAAAATTTAGTTTTAAAATTAAATTTTGTTGATGTCTGCATATACTCGTACCTACCTACCAAGTAGATGAAAGGCCTCACAACAATAAATTATTTCATTGGAGTATTTAAGAATGTTAAAAATTATATATACTTATAAAGTCCTAGAATACTCTTAATTAGTGTTCTTTCCTTTTCCTTTTCATACATACCCATATACATACAGTGATATACACCTACGCACCCACGTACGTATTACTTGGCCACGCACTCAGCACTCATAAACATACAATGGTACTGACTTACCCACCCATATACATACAGTGATATACACCTACGCACCCACGTACGTATTACTTGACCACGCATACAGCACTCATAAACATACAATGGTACTGACTTACCCACCCATATACATACAGTGATATACACCTACGCAGCCCACGTACGTATTACTTGGCCACGCACTACAGCACTCATAAACATACAATGGTACTGACTTACCCACCCATATACATACAGTGATATACACCTACGCACCCACGTACGTATTACTTGACCACGCACTACAGCACTCATAAACATACAATGGTATTGACTTACCCACCCATATACATACAGTGATATACACCTACGCACCCACGTACGTATTACTTGGCCACGCACTCAGCACTCATAAACATACAATGGTACTGACTTACCCACCCATATACATACAGTGATATACACCTACGCACCCACGTACGTATTACTTGGCCACGCACTCAGCACTCATAAACATACAATGGTACTGACTTACCCACCCATATACATACAGTGATATACACCTACGCACCCACGTACGTATTACTTGGCCACGCACTCAGCACTCATAAACATACAATGGTACTGACTTACCCACCCATATACATACAGTGATATACACCTACGCACCCACGTACGTATTACTTGGCCACGCACTCAGCACTCATAAACATACAATGGTATTGACTTACCCACCCATATACATACAGTGATATACACCTACGCACCCACGTACGTATTACTTGGCCACGCACTCAGCACTCATAAACATACAATGGTACTGACTTACCCACCCATATACATACAGTGATATACACCTACGCACCCACGTACGTATTACTTGGCCACGCACTCAGCACTCATAAACATACAATGGTACTGACTTACCCACCCATATACATACAGTGATATACACCTACGCACCCACGTACGTATTACTTGGCCACGCACTCAGCACTCATAAACATACAATGGTACTGACTTACCCACCCATATACATACAGTGATATACACCTACGCACCCACGTACGTATTACTTGGCCACGCACTCAGCACTCATAAACATACAATGGTACTGACTTACCCACCCATATACATACAGTGATATACACCTACGCACCCACGTACGTATTACTTGGCCACGCACTCAGCACTCATAAACATACAATGGTATTGACTTACCCACCCATATACATACAGTGATATACACCTACGCACCCACGTACGTATTACTTGGCCACGCACTCAGCACTCATAAACATACAATGGTATTGACTTACCCACCCATATACATACAGTGATATACACCTACGCACCCACGTACGTATTACTTGGCCACGCACTCAGCACTCATAAACATACAATGGTATTGACTTACCCACCCATATACATACAGTGATATACACCTACGCACCCACGTACGTATTACTTGGCCACGCACTCAGCACTCATAAACATACAATGGTACTGACTTACCCACCCATATACATACAGTGATATACACCTACGCACCCACGTACGTATTACTTGGCCACGCACTCAGCACTCATAAACATACAATGGTACTGACTTACCCACCCATATACATACAGTGATATACACCTACGCACCCACGTACGTATTACTTGGCCACGCACTCAGCACTCATAAACATACAATGGTATTGACTTACCCACCCATATACATACAGTGATATACACCTACGCACCCACGTACGTATTACTTGGCCACGCACTCAGCACTCATAAACATACAATGGTATTGACTTACCCACCCATATACATACAGTGATATACACCTACGCACCCACGTACGTATTACTTGGCCACGCACTCAGCACTCATAAACATACAATGGTATTGACTTACCCACCCATATACATACAGTGATATACACCTACGCACCCACGTACGTATTACTTGGCCACGCACTCAGCACTCATAAACATACAATGGTATTGACTTACCCACCCATATACATACAGTGATATACACCTACGCACCCACGTACGTATTACTTGGCCACGCACTCAGCACTCATAAACATACAATGGTATTGACTTACCCACCCATATACATACAGTGATATACACCTACGCACCCACGTACGTATTACTTGGCCACGCACTCAGCACTCATAAACATACAATGGTATTGACTTACCCACCCATATACATACAGTGATATACACCTACGCACCCACGTACGTATTACTTGGCCACGCACTCAGCACTCATAAACATACAATGGTATTGACTTACCCACCCATATACATACAGTGATATACACCTACGCACCCACGTACGTATTACTTGGCCACGCACTCAGCACTCATAAACATACAATGGTATTGACTTACCCACCCATATACATACAGTGATATACACCTACGCACCCACGTACGTATTACTTGGCCACGCACTCAGCACTCATAAACATACAATGGTATTGACTTACCCACCCATATACATACAGTGATATACACCTACGCACCCACGTACGTATTACTTGGCCACGCACTCAGCACTCATAAACATACAATGGTATTGACTTACCCACCCATATACATACAGTGATATACACCTACGCACCCACGTACGTATTACTTGGCCACGCACTCAGCACTCATAAACATACAATGGTATTGACTTACCCACCCATATACATACAGTGATATACACCTACGCACCCACGTACGTATTACTTGGCCACGCACTCAGCACTCATAAACATACAATGGTACTGACTTACCCACCCATATACATACAGTGATATACACCTACGCACCCACGTACGTATTACTTGGCCACGCACTCAGCACTCATAAACATACAATGGTACTGACTTACCCACCCATATACATACAGTGATATACACCTACGCACCCACGTACGTATTACTTGGCCACGCACTCAGCACTCATAAACATACAATGGTACTGACTTACCCACCCATATACATACAGTGATATACACCTACGCACCCACGTACGTATTACTTGGCCACGCACTCAGCACTCATAAACATACAATGGTACTGACTTACCCACCCATATACATACAGTGATATACACCTACGCACCCACGTACGTATTACTTGGCCACGCACTCAGCACTCATAAACATACAATGGTACTGACTTACCCACCCATATACATACAGTGATATACACCTACGCACCCACGTACGTATTACTTGGCCACGCACTCAGCACTCATAAACATACAATGGTACTGACTTACCCACCCATATACATACAGTGATATACACCTACGCACCCACGTACGTATTACTTGGCCACGCACTCAGCACTCATAAACATACAATGGTACTGACTTACCCACCCATATACATACAGTGATATACACCTACGCACCCATGTACGTATTACTTGGCCACGCACTCAGCACTCATAAACATACAATGGTATTGACTTACCCACCCATATACATACAGTGATATACACCTACGCACCCACGTACGTATTACTTGGCCACGCACTCAGCACTCATAAACATACAATGGTACTGACTTACCCACCCATATACATACAGTGATATACACCTACGCACCCATGTACGTATTACTTGGCCACGCACTCAGCACTCATAAACATACAATGGTACTGACTTACCCACCCATATACATACAGTGATATACACCTACGCACCCATGTACGTATTACTTGGCCACGCACTCAGCACTCATAAACATACAATGGTACTGACTTACCCACCCATATACATACAGTGATATACACCTACGCACCCAAGTACGTATTACTTGGCCACGCACTCAGCACTCATAAACATACAATGGTACTGACTTACCCACCCATATACATACAGTGATATACACCTACGCACCCATGTACGTATTACTTGGCCACGCACTCAGCACTCATAAACATACAATGGTGTTGACTTACCCACCCATATACATACAGTGATATACACCTACGCACCCACGTACGTATTACTTGGCCACGCACTCAGCACTCATAAACATACAATGGTACTGACTTACCCACCCATATACATACAGTGATATACACCTACGCACCCATGTACGTATTACTTGGCCACGCACTCAGCACTCATAAACATACAATGGTACTGACTTACCCACCCATATACATACAGTGATATACACCTACGCACCCATGTACGTATTACTTGGCCACGCACTCAGCACTCATAAACATACAATGGTACTGACTTACCCACCCATATACATACAGTGATATACACCTACGCACCCATGTACGTATTACTTGACCACGCACTCAGCACTCATAAACATACAATGGTACTGACTTACCCACCCATATACATACAGTGATATACACCTACGCACCCATGTACGTATTACTTGACCACGCACTCAGCACTCATAAACATACAATGGTACTGACTTACCCACCCATATACATACAGTGATATACACCTACGCACCCACGTACGTATTACTTGACCACGCATACAGCACTCATAAACATACAATGGTATTGACTTACCCACCCATATACATACAGTGATATACACCTACGCACCCACGTACGTATTACTTGACCACGCATACAGCACTCATAAACATACAATGGTACTGACTTACCCACCCATATACATACAGTGATATACACCTACGCACCCACGTACGTATTACTTGACCACGCATACAGCACTCATAAACATACAATGGTATTGACTTACCCACCCATATACATACAGTGATATACACCTACGCACCCACGTACGTATTACTTGACCACGCATACAGCACTCATAAACATACAATGGTATTGACTTACCCACCCATATACATACAGTGATATACACCTACGCACCCACGTACGTATTACTTGGCCACGCACTCAGCACTCATAAACATACAATGGTATTGACTTACCCACCCATATACATACAGTGATATACACCTACGCACCCACGTACGTATTACTTGACCACGCATACAGCACTCATAAACATACAATGGTATTGACTTACCCACCCATATACATACAGTGATATACACCTACGCACCCATGTACGTATTACTTGGCAACGCACTCAGCACTCATAAACATACAATGGTATTGACTTACCCACCCATATACATACAGTGATATACACCTACGCACCCATGTACGTATTACTTGGCCACGCACTCAGCACTCATAAACCTACAATGGTACTGACTTACCCACCCATATACATACAGTGATATACACCTACGCACCCACGTACGTATTACTTGGCCACGCACTCAGCACTCATAAACATACAATGGTATTGACTTACCCACCCATATACATACAGTGATATACACTTACGCACCCACGTACGTATTACTTGGCCACGCACTCAGCACTCATAAACATACAATGGTACTGACTTACCCACCCATATACATACAGTGATATACACCTACGCACCCACGTACGTATTACTTGGCCACGCACTCAGCACTCATAAACATACAATGGTACTGACTTACCCACCCATATACATACAGTGATATACACCTACGCACCCATGTACGTATTACTTGGCTACGCACTCAGCACTCATAAACATACAATGGTACTGACTTACCCACCCATATAAATACAGTGATATACACCTACGCACCCACGTACGTATTACTTGACCACGCACTCAGCACTCATAAACATACAATGGTACTGACTTACCCACCCATATACATACAGTGATATACACCTACGCACCCATGTACGTATTACTTGGCCACGCACTCAGCACTCATAAACATACAATGGTACTGACTTACCCACCCATATACATACAGTGATATACACCTACGCACCCATGTACGTATTACTTGGCCACGCACTCAGCACTCATAAACATACAATGGTACTGACTTACCCACCCATATACATACAGTGATATACACCTACGCACCCATGTACGTATTACTTGGCCACGCACTCAGCACTCATAAACATACAATGGTACTGACTTACCCACCCATATATATACAGTGATATACACCTACGCACCCACGTACGTATTACTTGACCACGCATACAGTACTCATAAACATACAATGGTATTGACTTACCCACCCATATACATACAGTGATATACACCTACGCACCCACGTACGTATTACTTGACCACGCATACAGCACTCATAAACATACAATGGTATTGACTTACCCACCCATATACATACAGTGATATACACCTACGCACCCAAGTACGTATTACTTGGCCACGCACTCAGCACTCATAAACATACAATGGTACTGACTTATCCACCCATATACATACAGTGATATACACTTACGCACCCACGTACGTATTACTTGGCCACGCACTCAGCACTCATAAACATACAATGGTACTGACTTACCCACCCATATACATACAGTGATATACACCTACGCACCCACGTACGTATTACTTGGCCACGCACTCAGCACTCATAAACATACAATGGTACTGACTTACCCACCCATATACATACAGTGATATACACCTACGCACCCATGTACGTATTACTTGGCCACGCACTCAGCACTCATAAACATACAATGGTACTGACTTACCCACCCATATACATACAGTGATATACACCTACGCACCCACGTACGTATTACTTGACCACGCACTCAGCACACATAAACATACAATGGTACTGACTTACCCACCCATATACATACAGTGATATACACCTACGCACCCATGTACGTATTACTTGGCCACGCACTCAGCACTCATAAACATACAATGGTACTGACTTACCCACCCATATACATACAGTGATATACACCTACGCACCCATGTACGTATTACTTGGCCACGCACTCAGCACTCATAAACATACAATGGTACTGACTTACCCACCCATATACATACAGTGATATACACCTACGCACCCATGTACGTATTACTTGGCCACGCACTCAGCACTCATAAACATACAATGGTACTGACTTACCCACCCATATACATACAGTGATATACACCTACGCACCCACGTACGTATTACTTGACCACGCATACAGCACTCATAAACATACAATGGTATTGACTTACCCACCCATATACATACAGTGATATACACCTACGCACCCACGTACGTATTACTTGACCACGCATACAGCACTCATAAACATACAATGGTATTGACTTACCCACCCATATACATACAGTGATATACACCTACGCACCCATGTACGTATTACTTGGCCACGCACTCAGCACTCATAAACATACAATGGTACTGACTTACCCACCCATATACATACAGTGATATACACCTACGCACCCACGTACGTATTACTTGACCACGCATACAGCACTCATAAACATACAATGGTATTGACTTACCCACCCATATACATACAGTGATATACACCTACGCACCCACGTACGTATTACTTGACCACGCATACAGCACTCATAAACATACAATGGTATTGACTTACCCACCCATATACATACAGTGATATACACCTACGCACCCACGTACGTATTACTTGGCCACGCACTCAGCACTCATAAACATACAATGGTACTGACTTACCCACCCATATACATACAGTGATATAGACCTACGCACCCACGTACGTATTACTTGACCACGCATACAGCACTCATAAACATACAATGGTACTGACTTACCCACCCATATACATACAGTGATATACACCTACGCACCCTCGTACGTATTACTTGACCACGCATACAGCACTCATAAACATACAATGGTATTGACTTACCCACCCATACACGTACGTGTTACTAAGCCACTCACCCATAAACGTACAGTGGCACTGATTCACCCACACACTCGTACACGTTCGTGTTGTTTGGCTACTCACTCATAAACGTACAGTGGCACTGACTCATCCTCCCACCCATAGGCCTACATGTACGTGATACTAGACTTTCTCTCATAAACGTACAGTGGCATTGATCCACCCACCCACCCATTCACGTAACAGTAACATTATAACAATAATTGTTTTTTCACAATTTTATAAACAACCAGAAAACGTGATATTTTAACGTAATTTGAAACTATTATCAATAACACAATGATTATTGATATTATGTTTTTAATTAGTATTCACTGACCAGTTATAGTGTCATTATTTTTAGTTATATTTATTTTTGCCTTTGTGAAATAAAAAAAGTAAATTTAATTTAGTTAAATTTTAAAAACATAATTTCTACCTCAAATATTGCCAGATAGTTACTTAATCCAGTTTTCAATTATTTGAAGCTTACTTCCCTTTTCTAAGCTATTGTATTATCAAAGTATTTGTTAAAGATATTCATTACGAAAATAAATCCCTACTATTCAAACATAAATATCAAAATTTTTCCTAAACAGCGAACAAGTATCGAACAAGTATCGGAGATGCAGGTGCAGACTGGATAGAACAACTTTTAACACCAAAATTTTAAAACTGTGTATAAACTGGTATTATTCCCAACTTTGGCTGATTCCATGTTATTTCCAACTGGTGAAATATCATGGGTGATAATTAATATTTATTAACTGTGAGTAAACTGATTATTTAACGGATCAAGATATTTTATAAATATTACAAATAAACCATTAAATAGGCTGGAAAAATACCTTTATCTGATGATTAAATAATTCAATGGTTACAACTGATTATATATTTGTATTATTGCTGCAATATATATGAAACGTTAGTGTGACGTTGAAAGTGTTGGATCAACAATGTAAAGACTTTGTATTTCTGGTGATAGTTAATTAATAAGCACCGCTGCCAATAGCCCATCTCAAACGCTTAATTTATTTTGTTTATTGTTTAGTTATGTTGTAATTAAGTTAAGCACCCAACGATAAGTATTTATAATTTTGTTGGGACCCCATATTGTGTTATTTAGATATAGTACTTAAGATTTTAATCTGCAAGACTTATTAATAACTGAAGGCTATTTACAAGGGTTTAAACACAAAATTGTTATTTGTGACTCAACAGTGCCAAAGTTTGTGTTTGTTTACTCGTTTTACATTACTTTAGTTTGATTGAACTTTGGCTTAGTGAATTAGCTATATTGCCACTATATTCTAAAAACGTTTAATAAAATATATCTCATGGTTTGTTAATAAGTTATGAACCAATAAAGGCTAAATTAGTCAATATAGGTAGCCATATCTTCATATTTTTCTCAGCAACAATTATTATTTATAAGGAGACTAAAAATTTTACTAAAAAAATTTTAAAATAATTTTTGATCGATCATCTTTAATTAAGCTTTTGTACAACAGCAGAATTATAAAATATTGTCTAATTTGAAGTTCTAGATATCGTAAGTCAAACGTCCTCATGCCAAAATGTTGCCAAACATTGTCGCTATTTATTTTAATCATTTTAAAACTTCAGACATTAAATCAGATATATGTAATATTACAGTATATTTTAGTATGGATATATTTTATAGTTCATTTTTAGTTACATTTAAAACTTATACGTAAAAAAATTATTGTTTTCTAGAAAACAAAATTTGTCAAATTAAATTACTCAGTTTGACACCTTGTGCTGAAAACATTAGGTTTAAGCAAATCCCGAAAGGGAAAAAGGTGATTAACTAATCTTATTTCAAAGAGGATATTTGTATAGTACTGTATTTATATCTGGAAACGAAGTAATACATTCAAACTCCTGAAAGGCTTGCGATAAATTAATGTAGAAAGTTAAATGGAGGAAGAACATACGGCATAAATACTCATCTGTCCGAGGAAACGGAAAGAAAATCAGCAAGGGATGTGCAGAGCTAGATATTTTATATGAAACAAACATTTAACAAGACAATACTACTAGGAGGAGAGGGGGGCTTAAGTTAATTGTCTATAATCCATAGAGTAATACGTAAACTAGACACATTATTCGACCTATTAATAAATAATTATACGAACTTTAAAATGTCTGGATATTTTCCGTTAATTAACTATCACTAAGTTTTTTGTTTCCGTTAATTCACTACCACTTAATAAATACTCTATTGCTCTACAAACTGTTCCCCAATAATTTTTACGTCCATTATGGTATTCCTTATCCCCTAGTAATCCGATATCGCTGGCCTTATCTTATCGCTTTCCAAGTAATTACACGCTGAGAGCGCAGTCGTTGGCAAGTCAATCATTGAATTTACAAGTTTGTGATCAACTTAAGTAGCTGCCTAACCTAACCGTAATTGCGATAAAAAGGTAGTGGTAGTGAATTAACGGAAAAGGTCTAAATGCTTTGTTATGAATATATTTCATAATTCATAACAAAACAAAGTAAGGTCCTCCACTATTTTTTTTAGTCAATTAAGTTATGGTTAAAGTATGTATGTATTTAATAACGTATTTGTATAGTTAATTGTTTTTCTCTTATTATGAAGTATTGGCTTCAATATAACTGAATGAATAATATTTAATAATAATGTTTTTCTCTATAAAGTATTGTTTAAAAGATTAGAATATAACCTGAAACTATACTTTAAATTATTTTTTTAGGCACTAAACAGTTGAAAACTTTGAAATACCTCCACACAGGCCTCATACCTTGAAAGGAAATGTCATGTTCTCAATATGAGTTGACTAAGGACGTTTGAACTAATTTATAAGCTAATTCATTTTTTGGTCAAAAAGTATATAATTATAAGTATGTACGTATAAAAGTTTATGGTCAATAATAAATTTATCGTAGTATGTCTTGTATGAGTTTGTGTAATATTTAGACTATTTAGGCAAATTAATGTAAAGTCAAATTTGGCATTTAGGATAAGTTTTACTACGTATAATAAAGTTGTCCGAGGGGCCTATTTTAACTTAAATTGTATGAATTAATATTATGATCTATAAAAAAATTGTTGTGACTTATTGTAATCATACTATTTTGGGAATAAATGCATTTTTATTATTATTTAAAAAAATATTTATTTGAGACATTTAATTAATTTATGTTTCCTTAAACTGTATTTACATTAAATAAACTAAAGTTTGTATTATGCCTAAAAACTAGGATTATAACCGCTTATATTATGGAATAGTTTATCTTATTGGCTACGTTAGTCATAATTATTTATAACATAAAGTACACTGTAGATCGAAGGAAAACGTTCACTTATATTCGTCTACTACAACCTTACATTTTATTTAATTTCTATAAGTTTATCTCTAAACAAAGTAATAACCTACTCATTTAGCTAACCCCACATCAAGTACTTAGTAAGTGAACGAAGTACGAATTAAATATCAACGAATGAAAAAAAAAACACGAGACAGTGTATATATTAAGTTAAAAAATATCTAAAGGGGTGACTTAATACTCCATTTATTGGTGTAGTTATAAAAATATAATCAGTGTTGGACTACATAGTTTGATTTAATTAGCTTATCATAAATTTTGGCTTCCATAAAGAGTTTGATTTAAGACTTATGTCTACTTTTTCATCACGTCTATCATTACAACTCCGAGAATACAGCCTTCCAAACATAACATGATTCGTAGAGTTACTGACGATGCTTTTTGACTAGTTTACTTATTATGAAATTTGTATCTTCTTTAAAAAAGTTAAGAATGATTTTTTTCACATCTGAGGAATTTCGGATTTAACACTATACATTATGGAAACATTGAACATTTTAACTAAAGTACATACTATTAAAGCAATGAACCTAGAATGTTGTATAATATTTTATGTATTTGGTACAGCAATCAATTCATGTTTATAAATCGTTCTAAGTACCAAGTTTTAACACAAACAGTAATCTCTTTAGAATTGTTTATTATTACTAGAAAACGTCGTATATCTAGTTTTACAAAAACATGACCTTCCTCAGGGGTCTGTTCTTGCTCCCATCTTGAACGAAGTCTACAAAGTTTATTTATACTCACTATAAGATTTAGCTTACGAACAGTAAGACTTTCTTGAAACTAAATTAACACTACAAAGTTACCATGCAAGCTTCACAAAAAACTTAGAACCTAAAAGTATTTTTTGGACATGGTTTTTAAAACAATAAATAACATTATTTGCGATTAGTTTTAGGCAAATTATGTTCTTACTATTTCTTGTTCTAACTAAGGTAATATACAAATATGCAGTAAAAAACAATAAATCATTAAATATAAATATAAAGGCAGTGAACACGTGAGTCTGTGTGTGTTAGTATAATAGGCAGCACTAACTCATTCACTCTGCGAATAATTGAATACAACATTATAATGATAGAATGAGTATGTGTACTTAATAATGAGTATAATGTGTAAATGAGTATGATATAGTGGTAAATGTATAAATTAGTTCTTAACATGAAACTAATTTATACATAAAGAACCCACACACCCTTACACATACAGTAATAGTGCCTGTAGGACCGATAATAATTTGCTATGTACCGTGTAGCACGTACGGTGTTACGGACACACACACCTATCTATACATGTACAGTGTTAATTTGTATAGGTAGCGTGTGTGTGTGTGTGTGTGTGTGTGTGTGTGTGTGTGTGTGTGTGTGTGTGTGTGTGTGTGTGTGTGTGTGTGTGTGTGTGTGTGTGTGTGTGTGTGTGTGTGTGTGTGTGTGTGTGTGTGTGTGTGTGTGTGTGTGTGTGTGTGTGTGTGTGTGTGTGTGTGTGTGTGTGTGTGTGTGTGTGTGTGTGTGTGTGTGTGTGTGTGTGTGTGTGTGTGTGTGTGTGTGTGTGTGTGTGTGTGTGTGTGTGTGTGTGTGTGTGTGTGTGTGTGTGTGTGTGTGTGTGTGTGTGTGTGTGTGTGTGTGTGTGTGTGTGTGTGTGTGTGTGTGTGTGTGTGTGTGTGTGTGTGTGTGTGTGTGTGTGTGTGTGTGTGTGTGTGTGTGTGTGTGTGTGTGTGTGTGTGTGTGTGTGTGTGTGTGTGTGTGTGTGTGTGTGTGTGTGTGTGTGTGTGTGTGTGTGTGTGTGTGTGTGTGTGTGTGTGTGTGTGTGTGTGTGTGTGTGTGTGTGTGTGTGTGTGTGTGTGTGTGTGTGTGTGTGTGTGTGTGTGTGTGTGTGTGTGTGTGTGTGTGTGTGTGTGTGTGTGTGTGTGTGTGTGTGTGTGTGTGTGTGTGTGTAACGCAAGGCATACATTAGCCTTGCTATTTTTTTCGACAAAAATATTTTCCATCTCCATATCTGTATAATTTAATGTTAACAAGATGTCATTAAAATATACAAGAATGGGTGTTTACAAAATTTTATTGATTTTGTTTAAAACTAATCATAGTTAGTACACCTTTGTTGGTATAAATGTTTTCTATTTTCCATAAACAACAAATTAATATGCTCTTGATTGTATATTGGACTTTAAACCCACCAAAACATAAACTATTTGGATGAAAAGTAACATTCAATGTACTACTCATATTCAAAGAATCTTAAGGTTTTAGAATATATAAAAATAAAATTTACGCTTATATTAGTGGACATTTTAATATCTCGTTATTTGGAAAAGCGTAGAAACTTACTACAAAATGTATTATTGTCAACTTATTAAGAAAAATTAACAACTATAATTATATAGTTTCAAATATGGAATGAACAGAATAAACTATACAAATTACATCTCTGTCACAAATTAAAGAGAAATTGGCTCTAAGGGAAAGTAACTTCTGTTATTTGCCTATCAGAAAATTGAAATCATGAATAGCTTTCCGTTATAATAACGAATGTTATACAAAAATGGAATAAGCTTTGTTCACTGATTGAATATAAAAAGGATTCATGTACAAAATGAGAGATTTGGAGTGATGAAGTCCCAAATGCTGGACAGAATTGTAACATTAAAGTTTACTGTGAAAATTTTAAAACTGTTATATTAATTTGTACTTACCCCTGCGTAACATCAGGACTGTTAAAGATGACGACGAAACTGTCAATCCTGTTTATTACCCTTTGTAAAACAACTTACACAGCAATAGTTATGTAAGTTGTTTATCTAAAATCTAAAGCAGTTTTGGATCTTTAAATTTAAATAATTTAAACATTAAAAATATTTACAAGAAAATAGTTAATTTCATTTGATTTAGTTCTAATTATTTAAGTTTAAATACGGCTCTAATAAAAAAAATGTAACAAAATACGAAAAATAATAAAATTGGGTCAATTTTTTTTTTTTTTTTTTTTTTTTTTACAAAAAAGAATAGGTTCCTTATTGAATTCAGCTTGCACAAAAATAAGGCCATGTTTTCAAACTGGTTAAACTATTCCCAAGGGCTCTCCTTTACTACCCTACCAAACCCACCGGAAGGTGTTTCGTTCATTTGTGTCTACAAATTCTCAGTGGCCAACTCACCAAACATATACTTCATACCTATTCTAGCCATTCCCATTACTCTTGTGTTTCATTATTATGATTTCTTATTACGTGTGAATTAGCAAAGTTTTCGTTGTACCGAAACATTTAGAATTTCATATGCGTTTTGTTTGTTTGTGCTCACTTACAGCCTAACTCGATGATTGGTGGTCATGGAATTCAGTATGTCGATAAATAATACTGACCTTTGTCAATTGTTACGTTATTAAAAGTTACTTTACATTCAAAATTGTGTCAATGAAACCAAAACACAATACCGCTTGATGTATAGGCAATTTCCGCAGTACATTTATATATGCTGTTCGGCGAGAGTTGATAGTGAAGTTCTACCTAGATTTTTGCTGTCACTATAGCGCCACCCAATAAAAAGTGAGTATCTACGTGGATCCTTGATTTACAACAAGACTGATTCATTGGCATCACCTTTCGGCAGTCAGCCAGTAGGTCAGTCAGGCAGAAAATACAGTTCCTCACTACAAGTAGGGAAAAGATGCCGATATTGCCGTCAAAATTTAAGATTTCTGCACCAAATTGACCTTTGGACCCACTTTTCTGGCCTCTGATTGGTCGAGAGCGGTCACGTGACTTTTCCAAGATGGCGGCGCAGTGGTACCAACCCTCCTCCCCTCACATTTCCCTCAAATTCCCACATTTCCCTCCAAATTCCCTTGTTATACTTTATAAAATTCACTGTTAACCTCGTTATACTATATAAAATACACTTATAACCTAACTTTTTCCATGTTATACTATATAAAATGCACGGTTAACCTTGTTATACTATATAAAATGCAATTTTTTTGTCCAATATGGCGTCTTTTTCCATGTTATACTATATAAAATGCACTTTTTTGTCCAATATGGCGTCTTTCCCTCCCGCGCCAACTCACACCCCTTGGGAAAATTCCCTCCAAAAATTCCCTCATCCAATGTGGCGGTCTTTATACTATAATAAATGTAAAAAGATGACAACCAGATCCAATATGGCGTCTTTCCCTCCAAAAATTCCTCATACAATATGGCGGACTTTACACTATAATAAATGTAAAAAGATGACAACCGGATCCAAGATGGCGGACTTTCCCTTCGTGTACTTCCGGCGACCATCGGCTACCTTCGTACGCTCTTCACGCGTCGTCTGCTGGTCGGGCGCGCATGCGCGTTGTTACTCTACTCATATATACACTATAACAAATTTAATATTCCATACACTATAATAAAATTAATATTTCATATACTCTATGTGGCTGACGTGATCGCAGCGCCCCCAGCAGCAATTTCCCAAAACATAAATATATATTAAACAAATTAGACAAAAAGCTATCAACCCATCGTAGTCCAGTGGTTAGCGTACCCGACTTCAGTGTTGGTCGTGTGTGACGTAGATGGATCGTTAATTGAAGTAGAGATAGGTACGACAAAACTTTCAAAGTCACAGTAAATAGTGAAGGGAACTTTGTGACATAGCGTTTATTTTGAAAAGTACATGTGAGTCGGATGCGAAACCACTTGGACACAAGGTTGTTTTTTTAATTCGTGCAACTAAACGACTCAAATTTCCACAATAAAAATAAAAAATTTCGATTGCACTCTGTGCAAATGCGCACCTGGTGGCAAAACGTATAACTACTGTCCTAGCGTGCACTCTGATCAGGTTTCCACACCACCCAAGAGGTAGGGTTATTGCTCTCTGTGCAAATGCACGTTAGGAGTATTTTATGGGCTCCTTCCCCTATAGGCATATCTCAAAAAAAGACCTAACAAAATAAATAAATAAATAAAAATAAAAAAAAGTAAGAAAAAAATTAAGTATAAGGTATACTACGCTACAAACGGCTCTTTTCAGGACCCCAATAGGCCTAGTCTCACTAGCTGCATTGTTTATTCTAACTTATTTCACCTCAATCAGAAGAAAGTCCTCTCGACGCTGATGATTTCCTCCCTGCAGAGGTGGTACGCAGTGATCCTGGGCCGACACCTAGGACACACTACGTGATGGCAGGGAATCATTAGTAGCGTCGGGAGGTATTCCAGACAGACTGCACATCACACAGTTCTTGCCTGGCTTAACGGTGGCTCGTAAATATATATGATTTTTTTCTCTTTTTTAACAAATACAAATACGTTTTTCGGTGTTACAGTAATATTATTTTACTTCGTATTCCTTGACATATAATGTGTATACCAGTATTTTTTCTTGTTGTCAACTTATGATTTCATTCGTAGTATACCGATCCGTGTACTATAATAAGTGCATCGATATTTATTCTTTGTCACGTTATAATATAATAATTGTTATGGTGATAAATAAAGGATTCTGTTTAATTTGTGTGCATATTTTATTTCAATATTGCATATATTTATTCTATATGAAGTACATACTAAATCATTACTTTCGTTATGCAATTAATTTTTATATATAAATCAGTTAGAATATCTTTGAAACACATTTATAGTTACTTATTTTTATTACAATAATAAATGTATATTAATTAAGTTAAATTTTAATGTACTGCTCTTAGGCGAGCAAATGCCACTATCAAATCAGCGTGACCCGGTCGACCTCTCCGTAAGATCAACTGTCTCGCGAACTGATTATAAGACTGCTGCTCATTTCCGCTAGCCTTATACTTTGTATATATATAGAAAATAAAAAATCATATTTTATTTAATTTAGTATTTAAAAATCGTAGGGAGAAGTTCTATTACAGATATTTTTAAAGTCGCACAATATTAAAATGTTATTTAGGAATAAAGTATAATAATGTTAATTATTAGATATTGAAAACTCTATAAAAAATACTGTCTAGCCAACTGATGTATTTGTATGGTATATAATTGTCCAAGTTCAATTTTGCTGATGCAATGTTTCATTATGTGTACTTGTGGTAGTAAGATAGATATAAAAAGTCATATAATGTAATACAAATCTGCAAAGAGCGGAAACTTCATCTCTACTAGCAAATTCTCAACAACCAAAGTTTATTTATTAAGTATACATATATCCTTTAACATACACCGTTACCCCCCATATACTTCTCTATCTAATCACGGTTGGGTACATACTTAACACTCTAGACAACCTACAATACATGTTTTATTTGAAAATTAAGGGGCAGCTATTATTTATATTAATTATTTACTTATTTTTATTTAATACACTGTTAACTTTTTGATCCTTCAACTACAATCTACTTCTGGATACCTTCGTATCAAACACACCCGGCGTCCTCTAAACCTAATACGCTAGCTTAACACCCTTACCCTAGAGCCCTCATGCCTAACCGAACAATTCAACTGTACTTACAAAGTGTACTCGGGCTTTATCGGTCCGTTATTGGTCACAAGCTTCACATTTTCTTTCATTAACTATAACAATTTCCTATTTTCGCCCACCTTTGCGTGCATGTACATCTTACCTAGGTTACATTACTTACTCTCGGCTACTTTTATTATCAATTCTGTGGACTCAAATACCTCACTTCCCATCCACGTTCCTATCCAGAACCCATCAACCCCCCTACATAACGAAACTAGCACACCTACCTTCAATCCAACATGGAGTGGAACCACTCGAACTCAAGGTTATTTTTAGTACTGATCAGGTTTCCACACTACCCAGGAGGTACTGATCAGGAGCGCGTTAGGAGTATTTTAACGTGCCTCCCTCTCCAGTAGACATATGCACGATTTAAGGAACTTTTAAATGGTGGAAAGCAGATACTCTGCATGCCACCAAATCGGTGGTATTTTACTAAATGGACGTATCCCTCTCAACTCACAAAACATTCTCCAAAAATAATCGTCTTCAATAAAACTGACTTTGTCGTATGGAAGATAAATTAATATTGTATATTTTAGCTCAAGTGGTAGCTTGCTGATGAGCATGTCCAGCTTCTGGTTGTTGGAGGCCATGTTCAACACACTACAGAGCAAGTGAGGAAATTGATTAAATTTCCACAAATATCTACTAACCGTGATAACGATTGTTTATTGTAACTTGCCCCATCCATCGCAAGTTACGGTGATAGCCACTCCATAACAAAATGCTACCTCCCAGTATTATTTTTATACTTTTTTTGGATCCCCTATAAGTCTAGCCGCCACTTTACTTGGAGAAGCCTTTCAATGTGACGCACAAACTTACAAAGGGGTTTTAATTTATAAATTTGTTTTTATTATTTTTGATTCTGTTTTTTTTTTTACAGTAGGTTTTTGTGTTTTTTTTATTTTTTTGTATTTATTTAATCCACAATCACTTCACACCCTGGACTTATGAGTTTTAAGTCAGCCATAGAGTGTTACATTCAAGCAAACTGTACAAGGGCCCAGGCTGCGACTTGAGGTCTTACGGGGTTTAATCCACCCTCAAGCTGCAGGACTGCCTCAGGACTTACGCGTTTTAAAGCTGCCTTAGAGAAAAGTCGGACATTTTTTTATTAAATTTGGGCCGTCCCCAACTCGACAGTTCATGTCCTGGACTTAAAGGGTTTTATTCCAGCCATAGAACACACATTCACTCATCTACTTCACACACACGTTTATAGTGTTTAATGAAAAAAGTTCCACTTGCATTTTGATACAATATAATATCTTCCCATACCACTTTGTCTTTAAACTCCTCGATAAATAGTTCCGACAAAAACTGGTATCTACTTATAATTGCCCAACAATCTACATCAAAGTTTGGTGACATTTCCCTCAGTACATCTTCTGTAAAGTTTATCCTTTTTAAAATCAAACCCCAGTTTACCCTATGTTGGTAAATTCTCAACATATCTAGTAAAAAGTCATAGTGGGCTGACAGTATGTCCCAATTAACGTACCTGTCAAATTTCATTATAAAACTGTCGGTTAAAACACCAACTGGAGCCTTCGGCTCCTTTGATAACATAGTCCATATGTCTTCCATGGTGGTTAGAGATATAATGACCAAATTAAAGTTCAGACAGCCTTTTATACTCTTGGTGTGCAGTTTAAAGGCACACTTTATTGCCAATTCTTTAAAAACAGTTATTATTGTTAGTAAAGGCTTGAAACTCAACTACTGCAACCATTAACTCTATTAATTTCGCAAGTTAATCTATTGAAAATGTGGGGGGATGGACTTTGGAATCCTCCACAGAGATATTGTTTTATAATGTCTTCCTCATAAAACAACTCTTTCAATTCCAACTGTATTAACGGAAGGTTGGAGATAAACTGTACCCACTCACCTGAATTAAGCGTCAAATTGCTACCTGGGTACTGAGACTGAGATCGCTCGCTCGGATTAAGTGTTATATTCCCGAGAAAAACATGCGGTGCTCCAAAAATCGATAAAACTTTAACAACTTCCTTTTCGTTAATTTCCAAATAAAATTGTTTATTATCTAATAGAGATTTAGATGACCTTTTGATGATTTAGATGATCTGATGAGATTAGATGATTTAGATTTAGATTTAGATGACCTTTTACAGGAGGAAGTTGTTTGGTATAAAAACACAATGCCCAGGTCGTAAACAGTTCGTAGAAAGGGGGTGGCGGAGGGGAGGGGGGATGATTAGTGGTTGACAGCGGTATTTCATTCATTTGAAATAATGGAGCCGCTAGGTGAGCTTCTCACGTTACCTTCATTGATCGAACCGATAAATATGTTGAATGGTATTTTTTTAAAACATGTTTTTTTTCTAAATGAAAATTGTTCAAAATCAATTATCGTTGGAATTTTTAAAAATCGAGACTACAGTCTTGGTGTAATGTTCAAGGGTAGACATGAATATGTGTTCTGGTCGTTTCATGTTCTTAATCAGTGTTGTGTAAATGTTAATAACATTTCTAAAGCTCTAACAGATAATAAACAATTTTATTTGGAAATTAACGAAAAGGAAGTTGTTAAAGTTTTATCGATTTTTGGAGCACCGCATGTTTTTCTCGGGAATATAACACTTAATCCGAGCGAGCGAGCTTAGTCTCAGTACCCAGGTAGCAATTTGACGCTTAATTCAGGTGAGTGGGTACAGTTTATCTCCAACCTTCCGTTAATACAGTTGGAATTGAAAGAGTTGTTTTATGAGGAAGACATTATAAAACAATATCTCTGTGGAGGATTCGAAAGTCCATCCCCCCACATTTTCAATAGATTAACTTGCGAAATTAATAGAGTTAATGGTTGCAGTAGTTGAGTTTCAAGCCTTTGCTAACAATAATAACCGTTTTTAAAGAATTGGCAATAAAGTGTGCCTTTAAACTGCACACCAAGAGTATAAAAGGCTGTCTGAACTTTAATTTGGTCATTATATCTCTAACCACCATGGAAGACACATGGACTATGTTATCAAAGGAGCCGAAGGCTCCAGTTGGTGTTTTAACCGACAGTTTTATAATGAAATTTGACAGGTACGTTAATTGGGACATACTGTCAGCCCACTATGACTTTTCACTAGATATGTTGAGAATTTACCAACATAGGGTAAACTGGGGTTTGATTTTAAAAAGGATAAAGTTTACAGAAGATGTACTGAGGGAAATGTCACCAAACTTTGATGTAGATTGTTGGGCAATTATAAGTAGATACCAGTCTTTGTCGGAACTGTTTATCGAGGAGTTTAAAGACAAAGTGATATGGGAAGATATTATATTGTATCAAAATGTAAGTGGAGTTTTTTTCATTAAACACTATAAACGTGTGTGTGAAGTAGATGAGTGAATGTGTGTTCTATGGCTGGAATAAAACGCTGTAAGTCCAGGACATGAACTGTCGAGGTGGGGACGGCCCAAATTTAATAAAAAAATGTCCGACTGTTCTCTAAGGCAGCTTTAAAACGCGTAAGACCTGAGGCAGTCCTGCAGCTTGAGGGTGGATTAAACCCCGTAAGACCTCAAGTCGCAGCCTGGGCCCTTGTACAGTTTGCTTGAATGTAACACTCTATGGCTGACTTAAAACTCATAAGTCCAGGGTGTGAAGTGATTGTGGATTAAATAAATACAAAAAATAAAAAAAACACAAAAACCTACTGTAAAAAAAAAAAAACAGAATCAAAAATAATAAAAACAAATTTATAAATAAAAACCCCTTTGTAAGTTTGTGCGTCACATTGAAAGGCTTCTCCAAGTAAAGTGGCGGCTAGACTTATAGGGAATCCAACAAAAGTATAAAAATAATACCGCAAGTGGCTATCACCGTAACTTGCGATGGATGGGGCAAGTTACAATAAACAATCGTTATCACGGTTAGTAGATATTTGGGGAAATTGAATCAATTTCCTCACTTGCTCTGTAGTGTGTTGAACATGGCCTCCAACAACCAGTCGCTGGGCATGCTCATCAGCAAGCTACCACTTGAGCTAAAATATACAATATTAATTTATCTTCCATACGACAAAGTCAGTTTTATTGAAGACGATTATTTTTGGAGAATGTTTTGTGAGTTGAGAGGGATACGTCCATTTAGTAAAATAGCACCGATTTGGTGGCATGCAGAGTATCTGCTTTCCACCATTTAAAAGTTCCTTAAATCGTGCATAGGTCTACTGGAGAAGGAGGCACGTTAAAATACTCCTAACGCGCTGTGATCAGTACCTCCTGGGTAGTATGGAAACCTGATCAGTTAATAAAAAATAACCTTGAGTTCGAGTGGTTCCGCTCCATGTTGGATGTGAAGGCAGCATGCCTCGAGACTCAGTGAGGGAACCACGACGTCATGGGTGGTGTGAGCGGGGTTGAGGCCATGGGCGAGCAGGGGTGACGTCACCTCACTTAAAACTATGACGTTATGAGGCCCTGAAAAGGATCGTTTGTAGCGTAGTATACCTTATACTAAGGGTTAGTTATGGGACTATAACCGAGGTATCAGCACTCTATGCTGTTTCTAGGAGGAGTGAGACCTAGGAGGTCCCTATCGTCCATTTAAAAGCCACAATGCTCACAAATCACTTTGTAACTGGGCAATACCCTTCAGTTTTGCCTTCAGCTTACTTGAGGGTAGTGAGGAATTAAATACTTACCGTGAGAGAAAACTGGTTAAATCAAAAACAATAAATAAAACTGGGAGGTAGCATCTTATTTGGTTGGCTTCCACCGTAGCTTGCGATGGATGGGGCAAGTTACAATAAACAGCCGTTCTCACGGCTAGTAGATATTTGGGGAAATTGATTCAATCTCCTCACTAGCTTTGTAGTGTGTTGAACATGGCCTCCAACAACCAGTCGCTGGACATGCTCATCAACAAGCTTCCGTTAGAGTTAAAGTATAACATCCTGATATATTTTCCACATAACAAAGTGGATTTTATTAAAGACGAATATTTTTGGAGATTGTTTTGCGAGTTGAGAGGGATAAAAAAATCGTTTATGAAACAAACACCTATTATGTGGGAAACAGAGTATCTGCTTAAGGATCTTTAAGTTCCTTAAATCGTGCATAGGTCTACTGGAGAAGGAGGCACGTTAAAATACTCCTAACGCGCATTTGCACAGAGTGCAATAACCCTACCTCTTGGGTGGTGTGGAAACTGGATCAGTAATAAAAATAACCTTGAGTTCGAGTGGTTCCACTCCATGTTGGAAGTGAAGGTAGGTGTGCTAGTTTCGTTATGTAGGGGGGTTGATGGGTTCTGGATACGAACGTGGATGGGAAGTGAGGTATTTGAGTCCACAGAATTGATAATAAAAGTAGCCGAGAGTAAGTAATGTAACCTAGGTAAGATGTACATGCACGCAAAGGTGGGCGAAAATAGGAAATTGTTATAGTTAATGAAAGAAAATGTGAAGCTTGTGACCAATAACGGACCGATAAAGCCCGAGTACACTTTGTAAGTACAGTTGAATAGTTCGGTTAGGCATGAGGGCTCTAGGGTAAGGGTGTTAAGCTAGCGTATTAGGTTTAGAGGATGCCGGGTGTGTTTGATACGAAGGTATCCAGAAGTAGATTGTAGTTGAAGGATCAAAAAGTTAACAGTGTATTAAATAAAAATAAGTAAATAATTAATATAAATAATAGCTGCCCCTTAATTTTTAAATAAAACATGTATTGTAGGTTGTCTAGAGTGTTAAGTATGTACCCAACCGTGATTAGATAGAGAAGTATATGGTGGGTAACGGTGTATGTTAAAGGATATATGTATACTTAATAAATAAACTTTGGTTGTTGAGAATTTGCATGTAGAGATGAAGTTTCCGCTCTTTGCAGATTTGTATTACATTATATGACTTTTTATATCTATCTTACTACCACAAGTACACATAATGAAACATTGCATCAGCAAAATTGAACTTGGACAATTATATACCATACAAATACATCAGTTGGCTAGACAGTATTTTTTATAGAGTTTTCAATATCTAATAATTAACATTATTATACTTTATTCCTATATAACATTTAAATATTGTGCGACTTTAAAAATATCTGTAATAGAACTTCTCCCTACGATTTTTAAATACTAAATTAAATAAAATATGATTTTTTATTTTCTATATATATACAAAGTATAAGGCTAGCGGAAATGAGCAGCAGTCTTATAATCAGTTCGCGAGACAGTTGATCTTACGGAGAGGTCACCGGGTCACGCTGATTTGATAGTGGCACTTTGCTCGCCTAAGAGCAGTACATTAAAATTTAACTTAAATTAATATATATTGTAATAAAAATAAGTAACTATAAATGTGTTTCAAAGATATTCTAACTGATTTATATATAAAAACTAGCTGTACCCACCCGCTTCGCCAGTCATAATATTGAGTTTGATTTAGAACCTAATAGCTGAAAGAATTCGAGCATTTTTGCTTCTTCTACCAATATTAGATTTTTTAGGAGGCATGTCATAAAAAGTAAACTGCAAAACAAATAATTATTTATTTTTTATTTTCACGTTTCACCACATGTTTTAATTATCTAGGAAAAAAGGTTAACACCAAATACAGATCACCTGATCAAGTAAAAGTAGTGTGTGCTACACTCTCAAGGTGAAATTTAGAACTACAATAAATCAAAACATATACAGTACTGTTGTTGTGAGAACTTCAATCTGGTTATGACATGTGAAACTACATTAAACCACACAGTTATATATTTTTTGTAAACAATTCAGATTCTCCATTTGAATAACATGGGATCCTTAGGAGCCCGTGGGGCGGAACCCTGTGGACAAATCTGCATCAAACTTCACAGAAACCATCTCGGCAGTATACAGGACAACATCCTAAAGTTTCACGGTGATCGGTTGGATAGTTTGGTAGCGCATAAAGGACAGACAGACATACATTGGATTTTATATATATAGATTAATTAATTGCATTACGAAAGTAATGATTTAGTATGTACTTCATATAGTATAAATATATGCAATATTGAAATAAAATATGCACACAAAATAAACAGAATCCTTTATTTATTGCCATAACAATTATTGTATCATAACGTGACTAAGAATAAATATCGATGCACTTATTATAGTACATGGATCGGTATACTACGAATGAAATCATAAGTTGACAACAAGAAAAAATACTGGTATACACATTATATGTCAATGAAAACGAAGTAAAATAATATTACTGTAACACCGAAAAACACATTTGTATTTATTAAAGAAGAGAAAAACAAATCATATATGTATTTATTATGTAATAAATCGTGCGAGTTGGCAGCACTAAGATATATTTTTTGCAATTAATCGTGTGTATTGGTAACACTGCGAAAAAAAACAGTTGGTACATTTTATATAGTATATCTTGTACTGGCTCGGCGTAAGCGAATATGCCTGTAGGTTGTCGACACTATACGTGCCTCGAAATATTGCATTTGTTATAGTGTATATATGATTAGAGTACAGCTGTTGGTAGTCCCCGCGCGTGCGCACTAGACCAGCAGCCGACGGGTGAAGAGCGTACGAAGGTAGTCGACGGTCGCCGGAAGTACCCGAAGGGAAAGGTCGCCATATTGGATGAGGAATTTGTGGAGGGAATTTTGAGGAGGGAAAGACGTCATATTGGACAAAAAAGTTCATTTTATATAGCCTAACATGGAAAAAGACGCCATATTGGACAAAAAAAGTGTATTTTATATAGTATAACAAGTTTAACAGTGCATTTTATATAGTATAACAAGGTTAACAGTGTATTTTATATAGTATAACAAGGTTAACAGTGAATTTTATATAGTATAACAAGGGAATTTGGAGGGAAATGTGGGAAATTGGGGGAAATTAGAGGTTAGGAAAAGTGAGGTTAGGTTAGGTTAGGTTAGGAAATTTGGCGGGAAACATGGGTGCCGCCATCTTGGATAAGTCACGTGACCACTCTCGACCAATCAGAGGCCAAGAAAGTGGGTCCAAAGGTCAATTTGGCGCAGAAATCTTAAATTTTGACGGCAATATCGGCATCTTTTCCCTACTACTACAGCAATATGTGAACACCTGTAAATCGGCCGGGGCCTACGTCACACCAGCAGTAGGCGGAGCTTCATTCTCAACTTTCTCTAAATAGAATATAATTGTTGGATTATGTTACAAGGATCACGGAGAACTGCCAAAATGTTAGAACAAGTCTTAACAGTAAAATTTTTCACTGTCTAATAGTTTTATTAATTATTATACTCAGTCTACAAATTAAATGAAGTAATATCATATATTATTATGTGTGAGGTAACTACATAGCACAATAAATCTACGTACGATCTCCTGCAGTCCCTACTCCCAACGTACAGTCAAGAATTACTAAAATATGCAACATCATCACTATAAAGTTTCAATAAAATAACACTACATTCAGAAAACTGGTAAACAATAATTTTTAAAATAGGAGAGCTCGAAATGTGCGGAGAACTTATTGAGACACAGTAAGAGGGAGAATAGTAAAGGATAATATTGCTGATAAAACATTTCCCGTCATAAAATATAGTCGTATGTGTCCACAAGGTGGGAGGGTGGATCAAATCTAGTCGTTTGTGACTATCAGGTGGCTAGATGGGTGCGTGGGTCAACTATAATAGTATATGTCCAGAGGGTGGAGTGGGTTTGCTATAGTCGTGTATCCAAAGAGTGGGTTGGTCAAATCTAGTCGGACAAGGTTAGGATTTGAACTTGTGCTATTTTAATTTAGGCTCAAAGTCTTGACGCCATAGGCCACTAAACCATCAGCACTCCCAAGCTGAGAAAGTTAATTTTTAATTACAAAAGTAAGTCAAAGTGGTTTGAAGAGGACTGTTTAAGGAATCATATTAACTCTTGAAAAACCAACGAATAAAATAGTACCACAATATTTATTTATCTTTTTAACATGTCTTTGTGTATTTAGTTTTTTTAAAGGGACTTTTAATATAAACCAATAGATACAAATACATCTCGTGACAATGTATTTATTACTTTTAGCCACAAATTATTGCATGTATATGTTTAAGATCAATTATTGTAAAATTTTACACCTGTTTAAAACTTGGCTAATAGTATTAATATAATTGAATAGAGACCCTAATTCAGCTGTTTTCGGAGTGACTTTGTTGTCGCCCAACTTACAAAGGGAGGAGTGCAATTTGCATCTAAATGACAGGAAGAGAGTGGCGTGACACAGATGACGAGGCGTGAGTCAAACGACCTTTGTTACGAGCTCTAATCCTGTTACTCTCAAATGATTGGTTTACGAAATTACTAAAGAGAAAAAAAAAATCTTGATAACTTTTTAAACTGCAGAAAAATACTGCAGAATTGTTCACAAGGAAACATGTATTTGACTCGTACTTTAATAACAACGTAATTATTCTCGCTTAATTATTTTGTATTATTCTAATCATTGGTATCTTGAATATTTTTTCAGCTGTTTTTATTTTTATTGAAATATAAAGAATATCTTTCAAATTAGATTAGTCTGGTTTGAATGATGAATTATTTTAAAATTGGTTAGATAAATGTTGAATAATTTATATGTAAAAACACGGAATTGCATGACAATTTCCAAAGATAGAAGTGTACAATATTATAGGATGATAAAAATTAATGGCATTTTTGATAAAACGATTAATCTTCGTCTATCAAATTCTTAATATTTATCTTCATTTTTTGAGGCAGATATGTATTATTATATGAGTGAAGGCTGAGTGTGGATGACCTGTGTGTAGTCTGATTACTAACTGAGTTCGACTGGGAAAGGGTCATTTATTTACATCCCAATTGCCAGGGCAACTAAGGAACCTACAAATTTACGTGGAATCCGAACCACGTAGTATGAAAAGATTTAAAAAAGTTAATCCTTTCAATACTAAATGTATGTATTATTTTACCAGATGAAGTTGGGGATACGAAGCCCTCTCTAACAATTAACCTGAGAATCAGCGGCGTGAAGGTAATTTCCGAACCACCACCAGTCACTGAGTAGGCGGGCTGCGTGAAAAAAGGTATCCCTCAATCGGTCACCCATCGATTGTTTCCTAACAACGCTATCTTACGACAACATCGGAACGCTCCAGTCAAGGCTACTGGAAAACCGGATTAGCCACTGGAAAGTGGTCTGATTCGGATGACAAGCCTGCTTCTCAGTTCTCATGGAAACTACCACCCATCTTGGACACCCCAGACTTCTGTAATAGTCAGTTAACTATATACCCATGAATATATTTTGCCATATATTTTCTGATTATCATAAATAAATTATAGCATTAAGTTCAATTTAATGTAATTGTAATGATGAATTTTTGTTGTAATATTGTATTATTTATAAATTCATAATATTTTGTTACTATAAATTAAAATTATTTTACTTTTTTTGAACATTGAAGATTCAATATTTCTGTTGTCAATTGGTGAATGAGCAAAACTCCCATAAATAATGTTTGCACTTATATAACTGGTTCAGAGTATCAACATTGTTTACTTGGAATATTGTAAACACTGAATTACTTATATCTTCGAATCTAAGATAAAGGTGTTGGGAGATATTTATTGCCAATTTGAATGTCTGTCACTGGCATAGTGCAAAAGTATTCCTTAATTATATAAGAATACTTGTTTTCACATTTCCTTATATGATTATACATTATATTTTATTTAATTTATGGGGTCGGTTGTAGTTCGATGGTTTATTCAATCCAGAAACACACTCTCCGAATATAATTTTTATAAACATTAAGCTATATTTAATACATCTTCATTCTTCGTAAGATAATACGTTAGATTTAACACTTGCCTAAGTCGATTAATTTACGTTAGTAAGAGTGTGGCAGGTTTGCAATTTAAAACTACAACCCAACACTTCCCTCAGTACACATAAACTAGATTAGTAACTGCGTCGCGCAGTTGGTAGATCCCACACTAGATAAACTCTATGTTTTAAAAAACAGCACAACCCATTCCTCAGTACACGTAAGACTACAGTACCACTGTACGTATGTAGGGGGGCGGATGGGTTAGTACCACTGTACTATGTGGGGGGGTCAGTACCACTGTACGTAAGTGGGTGGGCGGGTGGGTTGGATTAGTAACTGCGTCGCGCAGTTGGTAGATCCCACACTAGATAAACTCTGTGTTTTAAAACTACAACACAACCCATTCCTCAGTACACGTAAACTAGATTAGTAACTGCGTTGCGCAGTTGGTAGATCCCACACTAGATAAACTCTATGTTTTAAAAAACAGCACAACCCATTCCTCAGTACACGTAAGACTACAGTACCACTGTACGTATGTAGGGGGGCGGATGGGTTAGTACCACTGTACTATGTGGGGGGGTCAGTACCACTGTACGTAAGTGGGTGGGCGGGTGGGTTAGATTAGTAACTGCGTCGCGCAGTTGGTAGATCCCACACTAGATAAACTCTATGTTTCAAAAACAGCACAACCCATTCCTCAGTACACGTAAGACTACAGTACCACTGTACGTATGTAGGGGGGCGGATGGGTTTAGTACCACTGTACTATGTGGGGGGGTCAGTACCACTGTACGTAAGTGGGTGGGCGGGTGGGTTAGATTAGTAACTGCGTCGCGCAGTTGGTAGATCCCACACTAGATAAACTCTGTGTTTTAAAACTACAACACAACCCATTCCTCAGTACACGTAAACTAGATTAGTAACTGCGTCGCGCAGTTGGTAGATCCTACACTAGATAAACTCTATGTTTTAAAAACAGCACAACCCATTCCTCAGTACACGTAAGACTACAGTACCACTGTACGTATGTAGGGGGGCGGATGGGTTAGTACCACTGTACTATGTGGGGGGGTCAGTACCACTGTACGTAAGTGGGTGGGCGGGTGGGTTAGATTAGTAACTGCGTCGCGCAGTTGGTAGATCCCACACTAGATAAACTCTGTGTTTTAAAACTACAACACAACCCATTCCTCAGTACACGTAAACTAGATTAGTAACTGCGTCGCGCAGTTGGTAGATCCCACACTAGATAAACTCTATGTTTTAAAAAACAGCACAACCCATTCCTCAGTACACGTAAGACTACAGTACCACTGTACGTATGTAGGGGGGCGGATGGGTTAGTACCACTGTACTATGTGGGGGGGTCATTACCACTGTACGTAAGTGGGTGGGCGGGTGGGTTAGATTAGTAACTGCGTCGCGCAGTTGGTAGATCCCACACTAGATCCTACACTGTGTTTTAAAACTACAACCCAACACTTACCTCAGTACACATAAACTAGATTAGTAACTGCGTCGCGCAGTTGGTAGATCCCACACCAGATAAACTCTGTGTTTTAAATCTCTTTGTTACAACTCAAAAAGAAATATTAATAATGTATTAATATGAATAAACTGATTAAAAGTATTAATTTATAAGGATTAGGATCCTTAATAATTAATATATAATCTCTATAATATTGATAATATATAGGGAAATACATGTACATAATATATATTAATAAATAAATAATATAACAGTTAGCTTATTAATATAAAAAGTGTCAAATTAAGTGTATGAACCTAAAGGTTCTGTAAAATAGGACCTCCTTTAACATTTTTGTTCAAATAATGTTATTATTACCCTCATGAGATTATTTGTAATTGCAGGTATGTGGCTGTAGTAAATGAAGCATGAGCTGTTATTCGTTATCAATGGAATATTAATCATTAGTAGATAATATTTGGAGATTTAAAATGATTTAAGTGTTTTAAGGAACACTTGAATTCCTTCAATTTCCCTAAAAAACTTGAAGCATTGGAAATGTCCAAATATATTTGGTAAATGTAACTATGGGCGTTGTAGATTTATGTTAGGGTTTATAATCTGGTAGTAATTTAGCTTCAGGAATCCTCATATGAATTATAATATCACACAGAAACAGATTACCTACTTTTCGAAACATGGCAGTTGAATATCACGTACTGTATTTTCCATATTAATGCAAAAATAGAAAATTCTTTAAATACTCAACTATCCATCTCTCATACATACCACCCACAAATCATGACCACCGATAGCGTCCACCTGCTTAGTCTATAGGTCCCACAATAATAGGCCATTTAGCTTCGCCCGAAAGCGAGGGCCCTCGCCTATAATTTTGTTACTGTCAGGAGGCATATTCCATAATCGAGACCGAGATATAGTAAAATATCTACGTAGAGCGATGAATTTTGACTGATGGCAAAAAACTCCCTGACGAGTGTTTCTTATGCTTATTTCAGAAATGAACTTGAACGCTCGGACAAGTTCTAAATAAATAATAGCTTGGAGTTCTATTATTTAAAACTGTATGAAGAATAGTAGGTATGTGATACTCTCGAAGCTGTTTCAATTTCAAAATAGATGTTTGCCGGAAAACGGTGTAACACGATCCTCACGATGAAGTATAAAAATAAAATAAATGCGGTCATTTTATGCTAATTGAAGTTTGTCCCAGAGCTTAACTTCTCTTGGTTCTTTTCCATTAATTCAATACCACTACTTTTATTTTGTTTCTGTTAACTCACTACCACTTTATAAATATTCTATTGCCCTAAAAACTATTCCTCACTCATTTTTACGTCCACTGTGGTATCCT
>JAQJVL010004478.1:0-44681 GCA_035578905.1 Stictocephala bisonia
TCAATGGTTCGCTTCAGTCTTTTAGTATCACCCGAGGGTAAAAAAAAATCGGTTAACTTTTTGTTCATCTTATTTCACAACAATCACACTCGCATACATTGATAAACTTCAACACAACTAACCTAAGTAACGTAACAGAGATAAATAAAAGAAGACCGTGTGTGCAAGTGGGTAGCGCGTAGTAGAGTACAGTACAGGACAACACGGACTCCCGACTACGGGACTACGACTGAGCAACTGAGCATCTAGTGATGAACGAAGTGGGGAGTAGACGCCAGACGGACGAGTCTATCTCTAACCTGGAGGGGAGGAAGCTATACTGCACGTGCGCGGCGGCGGATGAGTCTATCTGTTTATCTGTTAGCTTCGAGCTACAATTATATGCTTTATTAATAAATTGCGAGTTAATTTACCGTAATAGATAATAGATAGTAACATAAGTTTAATAAATCAGTTAAATACATGATGTTCTTAATCACGCTCGTAAGTTAACTCACTGACAAAGAATTTTAACTGTTTTCAAATAATTTAGTTTTTTTACAGAGAGAGGTTCCGGAACGCCGTTCCGCCTGAAATCGAGCACTGTATATATATATATATATATAGGCTTTGAATTAAAACATTTCAGACTTTTGGGAATTTACTATTTCACACATCTATGTTTAATATTTAAATAATTCTCAATTACTTGAGGCAATTGTAAACACATGTTTCTTGTTTAGGAGTGACGGCTACTACTGTCGGGGGAGGTATATCTATAGCACCTCCAGAACAGATCCTGCTACCCGGACAGTCATTGTCAATAGAAATCAGCCTCTCTGTCACTCTTGAACGTCTTGGTAAGTAACTCTTTGCTTCAATAATTGCTCATATCTGGATGTTGAGTGAAATTAAATTGTATTCCTAGCCTAATTTGATTTATTTTTTCTACAGCCATTGTGAGTTTAATTGGTTGATTTTCTTTGTACATCACTTTTGATTTTCCACTTATAATTAGTTTTATTTTATCATTTCTCCTCAATATCCCAGAATTTTTTTTATTTAGTTGACAAATACTTGTCCTTCTAAAAACAGATATATAACAAAATGGTTCTTTTGCCTGAATGAAAACGTGTTTTTTATGGATATTATGTTTATGTTTCTGTTACTTTTATAAGTGGTATTTTTATATATAGGATGTTCATCTGTTTGAAACTTGAACCACTTTTATTGCTTAGTAAACGTTTAACAAATTAATCTGTTCACTAATGTCTTAAAGAAGCTAGACTTCCAATATAAGTATATTTACCTGCATTTCCCAGGCTAATTAAATATTCTAAATACTTCAAGGCAACATTTATATAAGCAAACGTTTGATAAAAACATCAGAAATAAATTGAGAGTAAATTGCTCACTTAAGATATATAAAACTATCAATTTAGCCTTGCCATTTTCTAACATACATAATATAGCTTTTTTTAATTGTATCTAATGGTGGTAGCTGCCATAGCTGGAAGATCACAAGTTTTATGACAGCCCAGCTACCAGATTTGTTGCTCTTTAGAATAAATAAATAAATAAAAATACCTTTATTTTAAAGCGATTCTCAGTTAAACAGAATAACTCAAGTCACCTTACAGTCTAAACAATAATCAACTTACAATACTAGATTACCTTTGTTACACATGGTGGATTATATGAGATAGAATCGTTATTGTGTTTTGTAGAATACTTGCTAGCCCAGCCGTCTCAGACAGCAGTGTGTATCACTCGATTAACGGTGACTCATGGAGATGAGAGCACACGCAGACGCCTGACTCGTCTCAGTCGCCTGGACCCTAAACTGGCTTCCAAGCTCTCACAACTCAGCCAACTGTTGCCTCAGTCATCTATTCCTGACTTGGACAAGTTGGGAGAGGACTGTGTAAGCCAATAATATTACTAACAGCCATTTTTAAGTGAAATCAGCAGTACATTGTGCCAAATAAGTTTATACTTATTTGTAAACTGTCAAAGAATTTAAGGTAAAGAAAGAATGATTTAACTTTTGCAATAATAAATTAGTTATCCTCAGCGGATATTTTACTGTGAAATATATATTATTCATGTTATAGGATTAATTTCGAGTGAATGTTCCTAAAGCATGAATAATATATATTTTAAAAAGGTCAATATTCTATAATCTGTAAAATATCGTTTGTAACTGTGTATATTAACTAAATTTGTCTTTAGACTTCTGTTAAATTACAGTACCTTTTTTCAGAGCTGTGCTGAGACTCTTTGGCTTGAGGATGTCAATGAATGGACAATTGGCGTACTGGTCAAACGCTCAGTCTTGGAGTCTTTAAAACTTGATACATCCTATGAGTATGTGGACCTGGCTACCACAGTGTATGTACAGTTCTCCTCTAATTACATAAAATTATTTTAAGTTAGGTTAAAGGCCAATGAGACTGCAATTAATGTGATAGGAAAGATAGGTCACAAGCTAACTTGACAGATAATTTGACTAATAAAACACAAGAACCATGTACAAGTCAGAAAAAGCATACAACTACAGTCTCCCTCCCTCCCTCCCTCCCTTCAGAGGTGTTCATTGTTTCAAAGTTGTACAAAAGACACTGAGTGAATGCTCGGATGCAGGCAAAATCTGTTCTTGACATTGAAACAAGTGGCAAGAAACTGGAGATTTTTGCCCAACAATGTTCATTCTGCAGAGTGTATCTCAGCATGTCGTGGGTGTATATACTGCATAGTATATTGAGGCAAAGAAACACTGGTCTACATCGGCAGAAGACTAACCGTTATGGGTAGAGGGTTTAATTAAGTATGAAAACCCCTAGAATTTATCTGGTACACAATTCAAAATATTTTTTATAATTTAAAACTGACAAAGATAAGAACAACGTTTATTTAAGTCTTTTCAAATTTTATCCATAGGACAGCCCTGTATTTAGACTAACCTTTAACTCTATATAAATGTACAATTACAGTTTAAATAATTTTTGTGTTTTGCAGCATTCACTGATGAGCTTAGGCAGGTTCCTTTTTAAAAGGAAAAATCAAGAATAGACCTACATTCCACTAGGTAAGCCCTTAACAAACTTAACATATTATGTTTTTTTCTTAGACAGTGAGTAATTCACTCCTTGTACATCGAGGGGTTATTCTTTAAAAATTACATTTGACCAACGTATTTTTACTAAAGATTTTTGTTTAAAGTGTTAAAATGTAGATACACATTTAAACAATCAGATACTGGTCAACACTTGAAGTGGAACACTACGATATTTGGAAAAGAGCTTAAATATGTTGATAAATCTCTTTTTTTTATTAACATAAAATACGCCATATGCTGTCGCTTGCTGCATAATTGTAAGATTTTAATCTTATACAAAACTTATAATGGGATTGTCTGTAGGGAAATCAAGGGTCTTGTTGTTACCCCTGACAACTTTGAAGAGCTTCAACAGGTTGTTATTGAAGGATAGGGTTGTTATTGAAGAAGCAGTTCTGCACAATATAAAATCTATGCTAAGAATATGGAAAGAAGTAAATAGGCAAGGAGGAGGGTTCACTACTGAATTCAACTAGGATATAAAACAACCAGCCATTTTCTGCAACATTTCAGTTGTACTTTTAGTAATTATTACACTGTATTTAATTTGTTACGAAATTTTGCTGAAAAATACTTAAGTGGCCTAATTCCTCTTATATAAATTATGCCTTGCAAGGGAAACGCCCAAAAAGTGGGAAAGTAGCTACAGAGCAAGCAGGAAAAGAATGAGTTAAATTATTACTAAAAATGTAAGTCTTCCACTTCAAGTGTTGAGCAGTGAAAAAGCAGGAAGCAACAAAACACAATTGGCTGTTTTTTTTTTCTATGCTTTAAAGTTCTGTGTGCACCAATGTTTTAATTTCAAAACCAATGCTTTGGTAATTTATAATTTGACCAACTTGCTTGATGGAACAATCCTACTAGTTAAATCAAATTGTAATCAGTCAACCATGTTGATATTTACCTAATTCAAGTTAAATAAGTAAGTGTTGAAGTCGCTACACTCAGTTCCATGTTCACCTGGCAGTACAGGCCTTATGGAAAAATGTCTCGCAACTACCTATATTACAAAACCGAGCATGTGTTCACCGGGCTGCCGCTACAAACCAGGCGACGCGATGCAGGCACTGTATACCTTCCAACGGCTATAAAAATATAAATAAATTATGTATCACTCTATGACCCAATATTTTTTTATTTGTAATGATTTAATTATTCTTTCAATTTTAAAGCCAAATTTTTACTCCCACATTTATATAGCCTTTTACTGTGCTCTTATATGTTAGAGATCTTGGTTTTTATTATTATTATACGTTATTATTATTAGTCAGTTATTATTATTTAAGATCAGAATAGTCCAACCGTGGATATTGTTGTCGAGGTAGGTTTTCAGTTTTGCACATTTTTTTAGAATAGGAAAGTCTGTAATTACAGCAGGCATTCAAGTCAATGAGCAATCAGGTGCGGCAAAAAGAACTTACGGTTTTCACCGCTGTTACCGCTGTACTGTTGAGCGTATAAGTGGTGGGGATGCGTGGGTTTTTGATCCTACACGTAGACATTTTTAGTAGTCATGGAGCAGTGGTCGGGTGAGCACTATGCATTTGTTGTCGAGGCATTTTTAAAAGTGGTGAATCTTAGGTTGCTGTTCAGCGGTAATTCCAAAGCAGTTTTATTGTGGGTCCAAGAAGAAGAGTACCAACTCATATCATTATTTTACTATAGGTAGCAAAATTCAGAGCTACCGGTTCAACATTAAAACGGACAAACTGAAAGAAGCCATAAACCAGGAAATTGTCAGTGTTAATCCTGCGATGTTAGAGAAGGTGTTTGACAGCTCAGTGCTAGACTTGAAGAATGTTTGGTTACAGAAGGGCGTCATTTAAAGGACGTTACATTGAGATGTTAAATGGAGGAATTCAGTTGTTTTAAGATTATTTTCATTTATTTACATGAACACTCTTCTGTAATAACCAATTAAATATTTTTATTTTAAAACCGTCAGATCTTTTTGTTGCACCCTGTATAACAGATTCAGTATACAATGGAATGTAATTGCAGGAGTTTTTATAGGTATGACTAAATCATTTGATAGCTTTTCATATAAATTTTTAATAAATATACTGTCCAACTTTGGCATAACAGGTAGTGATTTATCACGGTTACATTCTTATATCACTGTAATGTAACTTGCATCTTGCAATCAACTCGTTGTGATGTGTAAAATCAATATAAACCAGTCTTTTTGATTGTGTGTGCTCTTCTGCTAAACTATAGATGGAGCCGGGGGGGTCACAAGGTTGTGCTGCACAAGTCTGTACAGTATACTGTGCAGCCACTCACTGTCACTGTTTCCAATAACCACTAATCTTGTAACATATAAGAAAAAAGTCCACAATAATAGCTCATGTACGTCTTTCAGAGTATGTTAAAAATATGTGATCTCTTTTGACATTTAATTTATTTTTTCTCCTGACTGGGCATGACTATTGTAATTTTTTACTCATGGAAATAATGTTCCCACTTCCAAAATTACACTTCTTCAACCTTGCTTATTCGCGCATTTATTTCTTCATGCTTTTTCATGAAAAATAGCCCATACAGGCATTGGCAGCCTAGAGAAAGTTCTTGTACGTTCATGTTAATTGTAGATATTTTAATATAGCTAACCTTTTGATCATTTTTAGTGCTTAAAGAAGTATATTTTACTGTTACTTTTTCAGATGTTAGCAGCTATCTTCTGGAATTGCAACTTTTAAAATCTTCAGAAGATGAATTATTGCAAAACAATTTCAAAACGCTATAATGGTTTGATGCCAGGATGTATTCACATTGTGATTTTGCTGTTAGTTTTAATTTTGTATATTGTATTTCTATTTTACTTTTACTAATAAATATACTCATTCCTTTATTTTAAAAGAGATTTAATGTAATGTTTCTGTATAATATTCAAATTGCCTAGCTAGTTAATATAAGACTGATAAGTCATGTAGGTTACCCTTAGTTTAGAAAGTCAAGAAAAATAACGATAGCATAATAAATGTATATTTTTTTCAGAGTTGAAATTTACATCACATCTATTATAATTGCTTTGGTTGAAAAATATTGATCAACTCTGTAATGTCCAAGTTATTGGTAATAAAATTACTGTTTTATAAACTTATTTGTTTTGACCTTTTTATCCCTTTTCTTTACAAGTATTGAGATAGAATAAGCTGATTTACAACAAATTTGAAATTTACTGGATATTATCGGTATCACTTGTCTCAATAAAACTTTGGTAACCATTTTACTTAGAATTCACATTTATTTATCCTTTTGTAGGACAGTGTCCAATATTTTAGCCACCCTACAAAACTCTGAACGTGTCTGTATTTCATAACAGTCATAGGTAGCGCACGGTGGTTAAAATTTTAGCCACTGTCAATAACGACCAGCTTTCTGTGACATGGCAAGCTAAAATGACCTTTATTGTCATCGGACACTGGTGATATCATGGGGAATCATCAGAAATCTGTTTGCTCACTTAGACAGTGTCTCTCTGCCTTTTAACAGAGAAGGAATAAACTCTTCAGGAGGCTAAAATACTGACCACCGTGCTTATAGATCACTAGCATCGCATTATCTGTTCAACACCTGCAATAAAACTCAGTTTACATCTCTACAGGTAAGAGTTTTATTAAATTAATATACAGTATTTATATATAGATTTTATAAGCAACATTTTATACTATTCAATATGTAAAAATTGTTTATAAGATTTTGGTAATGTAATAGTTTTTGGCTGAATAATAAAACAAAGGGATTGACAGACGATGACTCACTCACGAGCTGAACGCATCTATAATATACATCGATGGCTGAACGTATACAGCGATATTGGGCGCAGGAGTGGTAGGGCGTATAGTCCGTACCGTGCAAATTGTAGTCTTGCAGTACAATCGGTTGAGGTATTACTTGCTGCATGTTGTCCGCTATTGTTTTATTTTTTTATCGAGGTGATGTTGAATAAGCGAAGATCGAATAATCGAGACTGTACTGTACCGTAATTATTTTAGTAAAAATGTTTATTTTGTTGTTTTACCAAAAAATATTGTACCAAAGGTGTCAGTGTGATAAAATCTATTAACAAAAAAATATGTCTGTAGCTAAATATGTTTGCGCTTGCAACTTATTACATTATTTATGACAACATTTGTATTGCTTCAGAATGGACCCAGATGAAATCCAGAGGAAAATTACCCAGATGAAAAGGGAAGTCTTATCGGGTCAGGATTATGACACCCTCAGAAGTAGTGAACGTGACGGATTCACCCATGATGATGAGATGAGAAGTGTCTCGAAATATGGAGGTGACAGTGAAGCAGACGATTTTCTATATCACACCGTAACACCTTATTCTTAACAGGACACTACATCGTCTACACCTGCATAATATTTCATCACCTGCACATATTTTTGTTACAGATCTATTATCTCCATCCACTAGAAGGAGCCCTAAAACTGTACTTTATTACAATTATGGTCTAAGGGACGACGATATGAGGTAGCTGACGACAGTGATGCTGACTCGAATTTTGAACTGGAGGACAGTATTCCGCCTTTTGGCCGTTTACCAAATCTGTTTCAAGATTTGAATCTTATGAAAGTAGCAAGACGGAAATGTCATTTCTATGCTACAGGTTTTTTATTTTATTTATTTTAGGCTAAGTTTGATAAAATTATCTACAATTTTAGAATACCTATTTGTCAAATTTGTAACTAGTTACTTTGGTCTTTTATATGTTTTATTTACCATTATTTCACTTTAATATTATTGTATTTTTAATAAACTGTATAATTTTAATTTTACAGTCGTTATTTTTATTTTATCCTGAGTGGTTAAAAATTTGACCACTGAACACTAAGTAATTGCGTTGTGCTCAAGTGCACGGTGGTTAAAATTTAACCATACCCTACAGGGTATATAAAAAAATATATGTACAAAAATATACTTTTTCACTTTTCAATGCTTCTATGTAAAATATAACCAAACAGTTTTGTTGTAATTTGAAATTATGCTAGTATGCACAGAGAGTTCTTTTGGGTGGTGAAAATTCAACCACCATGCGTTACCTATGACTGTTCTAATAAAGGTCATCCTATAAAGGATTAGACCTGTCTTGGTTTTGAATTTGAACATTGCAGACCCCAAAGGGTTTACTATACTAATCTGTGATTTTATAGTGTTTTTTATAATCATAAAATCATATTTTACCATGATAAAATATGTTATATAGCAAATTGTTTAGTCGAGTAACATATCAAATATTACAAAATGGCTAATTTATGAAAAATTCAGTTTTCTTTCAGAAAATAAAATCAATTCATATAATACTCTATGTATTATATTAATTTATTTTTTATTTAAAAAAAAACACAGCTAAACATTACACTTGAAACTCAGTATTAGGAACTTCTGTGGGTAAAAAATTATTAAATGCCTACATACCAATATAGTGTGTCGCATAGTAAACAAATTTATTAATGTACCGTATAAAACAAGAAAATATATATCTTCAAGTAATGTTACTTCTGAGGGTTGTTATCATCTTGAGAACTTGTACTTCCTTATTTTACAACTCTACTTTATGGAAAGTCAGTGGCTAAATGGTCTAAGGCGTCAGGACTTAGTCCCTGAGTTCGAGATATTGCAGATTCAAATCCTGGCCTCAATGATAGTTTTATCAGTAATATTCACCTTGTACTGTACTGGTTCTCCCTCTTACTCTGTCTGATAAGTTCCTCACACAGATCAATAGTCGAAGGGGAATATGGACAGGGTAAGGTTAAATGGAGATTAACCTCTCCTTTTTGTATGTAAAAAAATGAATAATGACATAAACCATGTAAATTATTATTTGTCCCACAATGTATTATTCCACAAAATATATATTAACAATTTCACCAGTGAAGGTATTTGATTAGATGAAAATGAATGAACGTTCTTTAGTGAGTTTAAATTATACTTAAAATCACTTAAGATAACATCAGCCTGCTGAATGTTATTGACGAGCAGCAGACATAGGCTCTTTCTCATCTGTGCTGTAGGTCAGTCTGCTGGGGTTTATAATGGTTTAGTTATTTTTTTTAATTTGTAAAATAGTACTTTTTCACTAGGTACTTTTCACCTTTTAAATTTTCATTATTTAGTGATTTTATTAATGTTGGGCATTTTCTCTTCTGGCAACAAAACTGTAGTACCTTTTGAGCTTCATTTTTTATTTTTTGTAACTCATGCTTTACTTAATTCTAATGATGTTTAAATTTTTTCTTCTCTTGGGTTGCCTACTTTTATTCTGTGGGAGTTGTTGCAGTCTTTGGCTCTAGGGACAGGGAGTTGAGTTGGATAATGATGCCGCCTGGGGTTGAAGTAGAGAACCTACGGGCTGGGCCGACCACTAGGCCATCTTCGTGACTCAGAGAGAGTAGCCACTTACACCCCCTTCCTCGCTGCAATTTTGACTCTTATTCTACAGGCCGAAGTCTTCTGCATGCAGGTGACATAAATCCTATTTTTCTTCACTCTTCTCTGCCAGTAATTTTAAAAAGAAAAGAAGGGCTATATATTTCCTTTGTTCTGTTGAACGTTTAACTGTTAATTGTGTTGGGGGGGGGGGTGGAAGTTGACAAAGTTTGATATTTTTTATGCTGCAATAGAGTTTTTATGTTAAAGGGGTTCAAAGGGATCTGTACATTTAAAACTTTTGTATTAAGAGCTCCCCTTTCCCGCCAGCAGGATTTGGTAAAATTACTTACTCAAACATTTTATATTTTTACTTTTCCAAATTGGCCTAATCCCGGTGTTTTTGTTCCCGAAGCCCCATAATTTCAGCTGGTGCTTTTTATAAATAATTGTAAATTGTAGTTTTATTGTCAAAGTCAAAATATCTTTATTTACAATATGTACATGGTACAATAAATAGCGTCACTACAACTAAGTTATATCAGAGGGTATTATTTTAGTCTACATCATTTCGATAGATAAAATTCTTTAAAAGTATAAAAAGCTTTCTGCACTAAATAATCTTTCAACATTTTTTTCAATTTCTTAATATCTTCAATTTCGGTTATATTTTTTGGAACTGATTTAAGAAATTTTATTCCTGCATAAGAAGTTTTTTTTTATAAAATTCTAAATTATGTTTAGGTATTATTAATTCATTCTTATTCCTAGTATTATAAGGGTGGTTTTCACAATGAATCTTGAATTTTGATTGGTGGGTCTTAACATACATAACACATTCTAAAATATAAAGACTATGCACTGTTAAAATATTAAGTTCAGTAAAAATATTTTTTACTGACTCATCCTTATTCATTTTTAGCATTATTCGTAGTGCTTTCTTTTGTAGAATTAGAATTTTATCGAAGTTTTCTTTCGTGGTTCCTCGATACACTCCTATCCCATATGCAATGTGGGATTGGATGTGGGCATGGTAAACAATCTTAAATACTGACAAACTGCATAGATAAGAGAGTCTTTTAATTGCATAAAGCCCAGAATTGATTCGCTTAATAATCTGTTGAATATGTAGATTCCAGCTAAGGTTGTTGTCTAATGGTTAGACCGAGAAATTTTGTGTAAGAAACTTGATCCAAACTAGAATTGTTTATTACTATATTAGGATTTGAACGTTTTCTATCTTGTTTTGTACTAAAAGAAATAAAATTAGTTTTATCGGTATTTAGAATTAATTTGTTGTCAATGAAAAAATGTTCTAATTTTGAGAGTTCCAGAAATGCGGTTACTTCTAATTCAGCTTCTGTTTTTGCAGATATAATAAGATTTGAGTCATCAGCAAATAGGCACAGCTGGTTTTTGGGATTTTCAAGATCACTGAGGCAGTTTGGCATGTCCTTTATATAACATATAAATAGTAAAGAACCTAAGATTGACCCCTGGGGTACCCCATTTTTTACTATTTGGGTTTTAGATTGAATTTTTGTAATCTATTATTTTGTGTGTGTGATATTTCAACATATTGTTTTCTTATAGATAGATATGACTCAAACCATCTTAGGTGAATATTATTGATACCAAGATTTTGTAATTTTTTAAGTAAAATTTCATGAGATATGCTATCAAAAGCCTTTGATAGGTCCATGAATATTCCTGTTACATTTTCATTTTTGTCAATTGATTCTATTACCGATTCAGTGAATTCTACTAGTGCGGTTATGGTAGATTTGTTTTTCTAAAACCATGTTGTTCCTTGTCATACAGATTATTTTCTTCTAGATGTTTGACTAATCTGTTATAGATGGTTTTTTCAAAGATTTTTGAAACGGATGGCAAAATTGAAATCGGACGATAATTTTGAATATTTGTTACGGTATCTTTTTTGTAGACAGGAATGACCTTTGAAATTTTTAATTTGTCAGGAAATATGCCAGTAATTAAAGAAGAATTTACTAAGTGTATTAATGATTTAATTAAAGAGGATTTTGAAAATTTTAACAATTTCACAGGCACTCCATCATACCCACTACTTGATTTATTTTTTAGTGAATCGAAAATTTGATTTAATTCTACTTCACACAAAGGTGGACATTGAAATTTGGGAAAATTCGTGTTGTTGTTCTCTAATTTTGACTGAAATATATATGAAGGAAGGTCTTTTAACAGTGCATCTGTCACATTTATAAAATAATCATTAAAGGAGTTTGCAATGAGAGATGGATCACTTATAGATGAATCTTTTGTTTTTAAGACAAGATTCCCTTCAGATTTATAGCTATTATTTTTTGTTTCATTATTTATAATTTACCATGCTGTTTTACTGATATTTTCAGAATTTTTAATTTTGGTATCAAAATAATTTTGTTTACAATTTAACCCGCCAGTGGACTCATGCCAGCGAAAAGACCGCAAGCAGCCATTTTGTTTGCCAGAGGGCTGACCGTGAGTCACAACTACACCCCCCTCCTGCTACTTGTCGAGGACAACATCCGTAAAGTCTGGAGGGGTAGGGGGACCAGATAGTCACCTTACGAGCTTCGGCGTGTGTGTTTGTTTTACCGTGCGGTCTTTTTTACCCCAAGAATCTTGGCGAAGAAGATGAAAGCAATTCATCCGACTGAACAAGGCGTGTATATTTTACAGTATATATACGCATTGTACAATATTTAAGTCTTATTCAAATGTAATTTTATTAACTTTTTATTAAATAACAATATACAATTATTATAAAAATATCAAACATTCAAAACTTCAAAAATTAAATAAATTAATTAATTCAGTTAATTTATTATATAATTGTAATATTAAGATGTATAAATCATATATACAATATTATTGAAATAATAAAAGGTGTTTTTTGGATAAAATAGAAGTATTTCCTTTATTAAAACCCTAAACAAAAAAATGCGGTCTAAAAGACCCCATGAGTCTACTGGCGTAATGAAGTTCATGAGTCCACTGGAGGGTTAATAGTTTTGAGTTGTATTGTTTAGTTTTATTCTTAATTTCATTTTTAAGGCTATCAGATTTTATCAACCTTAACAATTTATTAAGACGTATAATTTCATTTTTTCCATCTTTTAAATCTTCTGTGATCCACGTCTGTTGTTTATTTCCTTTATTAATTTGCACAAGGGAAAAACAGAGATTGAAATAGTACTGAAAGATTCTATCAAAACAATCATACTTCTCATTAATTGGAGAACAGAAGACTGGAAGCCAGTCTTCTTTTTCCAAGAGAGATTTGAAAAGCGCCATATTGTCAATTGAAAATTTTCTTCCAGCAAATGTTAAATGTTGTGTAGTTTTTACTTGAATTTGTAAAAGTTCTAGCATTTGTGCATCGTAATCAGATAAGGCTGTTATAATTCCGGAGACTTTGATTTCATTTTTATTATTAAGATTTGTCAGAAAATTGTCGATACAAGATTTAGATGTTTGTGTCACCCGAGTCGGAAAGTCAATTAAAAAAATCATTCCATGGGGATTAAGAATGTTCTTGAGATCTCTCGTCTCTTTAGATTCATCTAACATGTTAATGTTAAAATCTCCTGTAATGATTAAATATTTGTCTTTCCCTATAAGAAATTCTATGAGAAAATTTAATCTCTCTAAAAACTCTTGATTTTTAAATTGAGGTGTCCTATATACTCCTGCCAATATGAAACTAAACTTTCCTGCTTTAAATTTAGTGGTACAACATTCAAATAGTTTGTCTTCACATAATTCTAGTATGGCAGGGTAAACCACATGCCTCCCCTTCAAACCCCCCTTTGACAGAATCACTACACCTCCTCCAGAAGTTGTAGTACGAGAATAATATGAAATTAAGTTGTAATTTTCTAAATTGAATCTTTCAAGTTCAATTGATGACATATTGTGTTCTGTTAGTACAACTATTTGAGGATCTAATTCGGACAAATTTATTTGTAGTGATTCTTTACGGGAGTTTAAGTCCCTGATATTTTGATGAAAAATGTTTAAATTATTTTGGTTTTTATTGAAATTATGTAAGTGGGGTGTAGGACCTGATCCACTAGGGAGTTTAAAGGCAAGGCACCCGGTGTCACACTGTTGATTTGGTTAAAAGGTATTACATTTTCATTAATTTCGGAACATGAGACATCTCGAGCTGTACAGGAATTGGAAAATAAGTTACTATTAGTATTAAAATTAGTTGTAGACTTAATTAATAAAGGTGGGAAGTCATTCATTGACGCTGTCATAGGTACATCATAATGTTCTAACGGGATTGTATGTCCGGTATTGCTACCTGCTTCATTGAAATCTGTGGATGTACATTGCTGTGATGTTGGTCTTACAGCTTCTGGACTTGCTGAGTCTTCTTCCTGTCTTGCACTAGTAAGCTTTGTGGTAGTTGTTTTTATGACTTCCGTGGAGATACTGCTATGTCCCTCATTGGCTTTTGTTGATTCCAGATCTTTTTCTTTACTTGACAGAAAGTTGGGAGAAATATATAGCTTCAGCTTGCTTATAAATTCCTTATAGGGAAGTCCGTTTTGAAGCTGCCTTCTTGATTGTTCATCATGACAGATAATATGAACTGTAGCACCTGTAGTTTGTTAGAATTCTTTGTTTTTAGTAACAAAATGTTCTATGGGAATGTTATCACGTGTACACCCCATAGGTGAACAGATAAGGTGTGTGAGATTTCGGGTTTTAAAGTCTTCTGTGAATTTAGAAAAAGCTAGATCATAGTTATTTAATGTGGGTTTACTGTTGTATTCTGGTTTTGTAATCAAACTGAAAACTGAGGCACCGTTGTTAATTTTCTGATATACTAGACGTTCATTTATTAGATTTGAGAAATCTGGCCTACCAAACTTTTGTCTGAAAACAGTAGCTACGCCTGCGGTCATATTTCTGTTGCTGTTGAGATGCAGTGGGCAAATGCAATTGAACCAAAACTGCACAAAGACTCAATTACATCTGCCATATTTTTCTCTACCATATTGAGTTTGTCGGGTGAGTTAAGAAACTCAGTGTCACACACAGCTGCAACCTTATTCTGTTTATTTTCGACTGGGTTCACATATATTTTTTCCAAGTTATCAAAAATTTTGTGAGCTAATTGTGTTTTCCCTCTGCTATGAAGGTGAAGCCCTTGTTTACTGAAGTGTGATCTCTTAAGTTGGTCAAGATCGACTAAATATAATTTATCTTTTCGGGCCACCAGTTCTCTAATGTAGCCATTCACAAGAGAAACCTGTTCATGAATAGGATCATTATGGTTTTTGTCGAATCTCTGGGGAATTGTACAGACTAGCACTGTTTTATTTTTGCTTAGTTCTAAGAGCCTGCTTTCTAAGTTTTTATAAATTTGAGTAAAGTCTCCCTTCAGTGTGTCATTTGTGCCCCCGAGTAGTACCACCACTTCATCTTTGGAATGCATTGCTGAGTCTATCACCTGAGTGAGGCAAGCATTTGTCAGGACCACTCCGAAAGTTTTCAACTCCTCCTTGTTAATTTTATTTTAGGATTATTCATATATTTATTTATTTGTTACGTTTTTTCTTGTTCCTGTTTATTCCTGTATTTTGTTCATCGTTATTTGTTAGTTTATTATTGTTATATATGTATATTTTAATAGTTTCTTTTTATGGGCTAGGACTGTACAGATATATTTAACACTAAAACTGGCAAAAGCCTAGCCTGATTTTCAATATCATTAATCAAAATAAATATGTTATTCGCAATAGCCGAATTCACCCACTGCCCAACATTTTAACCTACAACACATGAGACAAGGCTAAATACCCACAACAAGTTGTGAACAATTTATTTCAGGTAATGGATGAAGCATGCTACCCACAATGCGTTGAGGGCAATACCATTTGCTCAATACCCGAAACTGGGCCAGTGGGTAAATTTTAAAATCCACAACGCGCTGTAGGTATTTTGGTTTTGTACAATAGCATGAATGTTCCCTTCTCTAGTGACTGAGTCCCTCCCTTCCTACATAACTGCTGTCCTGCCAGTCGCTGAGTAGCCACCGTGTTTCACAGTAAGAGTTGTTTAGTGTTAAAATGAAAGAATAATTCTAAAGTAAAGTTTGGGAATTGCTTTGTGAGAAGGGTGATAGGCCGCTGTTACTCTACGATGACAAGTATATGACAATGCTTACTGAAGTGAAAATAGCTAGGGAAAGGAAGAGGAGAGTCTCTAACAAACAAAGATTACTGTCGCTTGAAAAGATTCAATGTACTGAACAGTGAGAGATTAATTCAAAAGACTGAAGGTTCCCTTGCAAAAATAAAATAGGCCTACATTGTCCTTTAGAACAAATGCCTTGCAATCAGCTCATTTAAAACTAGGCTGCAAAAGAGAAATAACTATGAAGGCTGAACTGAAAACAAAATTTTGCAACATGACAAGGTAAGTAATAAGGATTTGTCTAGATCTGTGTCAATCCCTGAAGAAAAAATCCAAAGGAAAGGGGTTGGTTGTAAAAGGGATATACTGGCTATTGACTAAACCATTCGTGATGTCAGCACTTAATTCTCGTTGCAAATTAACTAGATTTGCTTAATTTTGTATCTAATATTCTACATTACTATTTTTGTAGTGACCCATCAATAGTAATAAAGTCTAAAATATTTTAATTGTGTGTAGAAGTAATTTGTTTGTTTTATGATACTAACACTTTCCATTTAATTTCAGGTTTATTTGATTGACATGTAATCTGAAGCAGATGGATAATTCAAATAAGGGTTAATCTAGCTAGATCTGTGCCCTGAAGAAAAAATCCAAAAAGAAAAGGGGTAGGTTGCTATTGACTAAATCCATCGTGATGTCAGCATTTAATTCTCGTTGCAAATTAACGAGATTTGCTTAATTTTGTATTTTATATTCTACATTACTTTTTCCTAGTGACCAATCATTAGTAATAAAATTTAAAATATTTTAATTGTGTGTAGAAGTAATTTGTTTTATGATTCTAACACTACATTTAATTTCAGGTTGATTTGATTGACATGCAATCTGAAGCAGATGGAGAATTCAAATTTATTCTAAACTACCAAGACCCCTGGTTCTGCTGCGGCCCATTACAACCAAATCAGCAGAATAAGTTACAGATATTCTCATTAATATATTTTGCATGTTTGGAGCCCCATAAATCCTTCATTGTGATACTGGAAGGGAGTCTGCAACAAGGTAATTTATTTATGAGTTAATAAATGATACAAAACTGTTAAATAATTGCTAAATTAAGTAACTCAAATTAATATTCATTTTTAAATTTTTTTCTAGGTTATTCAAAAATTGGCAGAGAGGTGGAGTGCAATAAAACTTGTACACGTGACTCACAGAGCGGAGGATCGGTAGAGAGGGCGAACCAAGATGTGCGAGACAGCTTAGTAGCGTGGATGGTAGACAAACAGAATCAGAAAATCTTTATTGAAAACAGAAATACCTCTGCATAATTGCGTCAAATTATCATAATATACATGCTATACATGATATACATAATATTTACAAAAACAAAGAACAATAAAATAATTAACAGTATCCTTAATAAACTAAAGACTCGATTACAATTTATTTAGGTGGCCGTCTCTTAATTACTGTTTACAGGAGGAGAGGTGGACAAAAAATCCCCGACACCGTAGAAGGCCTTTTCAAGGAACATGCTTCTTGCCCCCCTCTCAAACCTTCCCACATCGCCATCCGCTTTAAGAGTCTCAGGCAGTGCATTGAAGAGCTGGGCCCCTCGGTATCTTAGGTGTCTTTCAAAGAAACTTGTTTTGTGAGAAGGAATGTCAACATTATTTGTTGGCCTGAGGTTGTACCTACTTTGCTTGTGATCAACGCGGAACATTTGAGGGTGTTTCTTTACAAAAGTGACACAATTGAACATGTACAAACAAGGAAAAGTTAATATTTTTTTCTGCTTGAAGATTTCACGGCAAGATGCCCTGTACGGTAAGTTAAAAACTATCCTCACTGCTTTCTTTTGTAGTTTAAAAACGAAATTAGTTCGAAAACATTCACTCCCCCAAATTGCAACAGCATATGATAAATGTGGAAATATCATCCCATAATATGCAGTAAAAAGCACCTTAGAATCAGCGAAAGCAGCCAAATTCCTCAAAACAAATATGCCAGAGCTCAGCTTATTGCAAACATAATCAATGTGATCACCAAACTTCAAATGTTTATCTATCCATATGCCAAGAAACTTTGTTGAGTCACAAACGTCGATCACATTATTTCCAATCAAGTAGGAAGATTGACTATTTTCTTTTGAGTTAGATATAGAGAAATTCATTACCTTCGTTTTTGTGCTATTGATAATTAATTTATTGTCAACAAACCACTGGATAATCTTCTCACACTCACCAAAGACTCTCGCCACAAGATCCTTAATGGTTTTTGCCTTCAGAGAAACCTCGGTGTCATCACAATAAAGACAAATCTCAGCAAAAAGTTCAGATATACAATCAGGCAAGTCAACAATAAAAAGGAGGAAAAGGAGTGGACCCAAAATAGATCCCTGAGGAACGCCTATGTCAATATTGGATATTGAAGAATTCATAGATCGCCGACAGCCAGTACCATCCGTATAGGGCATGGTACTGGCTGTCGGCGACAATAAAACACAGAACTGGGCTTGTGACCTTAGATTCGTTCAGCATTCCAAGAACATCAGTTTCCACACTGGGACTAAATGAATACCCCATACAAGGCTATGTTTGGTGTAAGGGCAAAAAATTTCCTTTTTTACTTTGCAATACCTGAAAATATTGCCAGAAACTTGGTCAGCGAGGAAGAGTAGGAAGAGCAACTTTTGCTAGTTGAGAAAGGTTTGGCTGATCAGTGTACAACAGATCAGCAGGAAGATGAAGTAGAAGAAGCTATCTTTCCAGAAGAAAATAATGAAAAAATAACACAGACATAGAAAATAGTTCCGAAAGAAAGGTTTATGATATGTCTGTGATGTAGAGATAAGCACTGGAAAACATTGCCTTGAGTGCTCAGAATATTTCCACCCTGAATGCTCTATTTTCCCTCCTTCTGAAATACCAGTGTGTCCACTTTGGAGCTTAAAACCCAATCTGAAAGAGTGATATTGAACTCGAAGAAAAAGTTAATTATCACTCACCTGTTAACGTAGGTGATAATGAGTTGGTAGCTATCCCAGAAGTTGACTGAGGCCGTCTCGCACCATGTAACGAATTTGGAATTGTGATGAAAAAGTAGAATCTGACGTGTATGTTCTAGGAACAATATATGGAAAACTTGCCCAGCTTTACATGAGAAACCAGTTTCAACTAGCACCTAACGACTTTCTCTAGATCTTACATGTTCCTGATGATCCAGTAACGGTCAGAAAGGAAGTCTTGATGTTCTCTGGATCTAAATAGAATTTTTACGTTGTGGATTTAAAGTATGTAATAACAAATCTTGTTCTTGCAAGAAAAATGATGTCAAATGAAACTCAAAATGACAACAGTCGTCCCCCCTGCGTTAATAAATAGCTAAATTGAAAGGATGTTAATAAGTATTATATCAAGGATTTGTTTTTCCCAATAGTACCTACGTACTTTAAGATTTTAGTACTTACTTTGTTATCATATTGTAATGTTGGTCAATGTAAAAATAAAGAAAATTTCAATAAAATCTCAACCTATCTAAAAAACAAAAAGAACCAAAATAATAAACTTTATTTCGGCTATTGTGCAAAACCGAAATACCCACAACACTTTTTGATCACATAACTACTCGGGTATTTCATCTTTACCCACTGGCAAAGTTTCGGGTATTGGGCATACAATTTGCCCACAATGCGTTGTGAGTAGCATGCTTCGGCCATTACCCAAAATAAATTGTCCAGTGTTGAGGGTATTTACTATTAAGCCTTGCTCACAATGCATTATGGGTAAAAATTTCGGGCAGTGAGCGAATTCGGCTATTGTGTATTGTGAGTAACAGACACACACACATATATATATATCATTTTGTAATATATTTTAGCCACAACTTGTGTTCTTTTTCTGTATCCTCCCGAGTCAGTTGCCTTAGCAACCACTCTCGTAGGCCCAGCACTTTATTTTATAAGGGTGGGTTGTACTTCTAGAGGGGGTAGTTTTATTTGGATAGTAAGTTTTTACAGTCCCTTCTGTGTGAGAGGAAAGGGATGTTAAGGCTTCGGCCCAGGTTAGCGGGAAATGCAATTCCTTACGACTGTTGGTATTGCTAAACCTGCCACTATAGTGGATTTGATTCTCCATAAGACGGATATTAATTTCAAAAAAGATTACAGTGTATTTATGAACAATTTATTTATCTTCCAAGTTATTATTAACAAGTATTTATTCATCTTCCGTCAAAGAAAACGGCCAAAAGAAACTGAACGAGAGGGAGTCTACTGTACAAATAACTATTGTTCTTATTTAATATTTTTTTTAATGAACCAAACCCAATAGGAACAAATCTTATCTCAGGAGATACTAGTCACACTTATCCTATAAACGGGTTAACATTTGAAACATTTGAAATGCAAGTATGAAAGGTTATTAGGTGAAGTAACATCCAACTGCAGTTACTTCAATTGTGGTGGCGAAGCAGGAAGAGAGGCAACTGCCACGACTGTTCAAATCACACAATGGTTTGGGGACATACGGACAAATGACAAACGGTCATGATAGTCGACTGAGTTACAAGTAGTTCCAAAGTCAAAACCAAGTTAGAGGCTCAACTGCATTAAAATTATTCACTGAAGAAGACATGTTAAGATGTGCTTAGTTTGGAACTGTACAGCCTAGGCTAATAATAAGTGTTTCTTAGTTTGACTTGTCTTTGTTTGTGTTTTGGGGATTTGTTGGCACCAGTAACCACATTGTAGATTTTACTTTTTTCTGGGGAAGCTTGGGATCTACCTTGCCTAGCCAATTGGATTCAGTGAAATTTTAGCTGTTTGTTCAAATTTTGTTGTCTGGACGGTTTTGGTGGCTGTACTACTCAGAACGGTTTTGTATAGTTTGGTGCGTAATTGCTATTTATTCCTGTTATAACTAATAGATTGTTAATTTTTTGAATAGAGAATATTGTTAGGTTGCAAATATTTAAACAGCGGCAAGCTGATATTGTCTAAAATTCAGCCTAGTATGTAAATTGATAGTACATGTTTATGCTTATTGGTAAATATGTACTTTCTTGCCACCTCTGAAAATACGATTTCTTATTGAAAAAATGGTAAAATTACTTTATATCTCTTGGGGAGGTTGATTTCAACCTTGGAAAACTCATTTTTTATTAAATAGTGAAAAAAACCAACTTTTCTAAAAATCGTCTAAACAATTTTTTATATTTTACCTGCTTTTTTAATCATTGGTTTTCCAATGTAATTAATTTTTGGACTGAAAATTACACTTTTTACTGACCTAACCAAACTTATCCTAACTGTCTATTTTCTCATCAAAAATTAGTCAATCCAGCAGGATAGGAAAATTTGGTTTTTGTGGTTAATAGTTGGTGTATACAATGAACGTGTAATGGTGCTAATCACAATTTGCCACAAAAGTATTTGTTCCGTTATATCTTGATGAATAAGTATAGGTAATAGCCCAAAATTGGTTTTTTTAAAAGTAAAAAACAAAATTTCGCGGAATAGAAAGCATAATCTCGTGAAAATGTAGCCAATTATTGACCAAGTTTCCAAATTTTGTCAGGCGATTAGAAATGTTTTATTAAAAGATGTGATTTCCGCAGAATAAAAAGCATATCTCTTAAAAATATATTCAATTCTTGGACCATTTCAAGCAAAGTTTGATTGGTGGCAAGAAACTGCATAATAACCCGTTAACATGCAATAGAATACAATTAATATTTAATCACAGTCTTTAATTTAAGAGTAAGTCTTTGGTACGTATCATACTGTTGTTATACCTCAATACATTTGTTTTATAGGCAACGTGATATCTGTGTGGGATAGTGCTAATCAATGGAAACAAGAATATTTGTATAAACCTTACAAATGTAATTATAAACATATCTAATGTGATAATATCTAGGAGATATAAATAACATGCAACAGTTAGAATTGTATGATTAAGACTCAATATATTTTTTTATAACAACCTAACATTACAAGAAAATTATTAATTTACATTAGCATTGTAGATCTAACTCTAACTGTTTTTCAAAACTCTTAACCATGCTACTATTAAGAAAAAGCATCTGTCCACCAGGTAAAAAACAGTCTACTATAAGAGCAACTGTGTCGAGTACTTTAGTAGTTATTGCTGGGTAAGATACAAGCTGCAAATACTTTTGCAGTTCAGAAGTGATTAAACTTAGGACATTTTGTGCAAGAGTTAAATTATCGGTCTCTAAGCAAACTAAAGAAAATCCAATACCGGGTACTCCTTCCCAAACAACAGGAAATCTATCAGCCTTCCAGTTTTTTTCTAAGAAACAACCCTTTATCACAGTTTTATTTTCTTGATTTTGGACTGGAATTAGAGACTGTTTTAGTTTTAATGAATACAGCATGTGCACTTTTCTAACTATGAAATGTAAAAACTCTTTTTTCTCAGTACTACTATCATAAAGACACCTTGGCCTGTCATTTAATGAAGAAGACTCTTTGGGTGAAAAATTATTCATGCATGTTGAATAAAATCTATAATACACCAACTCAGGTTCTTCAGAGTCCAATGTCTGTATTATGAAAGCAAATACCATTTTGTTTTATCTCATTCCAAATTGCTTTACAACACTAAAATCCTTTAATTGTTTAAAGTATGTAAATAACATCCACAATCACTATGCCTAACTTAAAATGACTCAATGAGAACTTCTTAAAAACCCATAAAAGTTATTCACCAAAGTTTTAAAAGGGTTGATTTTTTGAAAAATTATACCAGAATTTATTTAGTGATGATAAATTTGTCAAATTATAACTATATTTTTAGGTTCCAAATCACAAACATCACTCAATATCCGAACACTGTCACTAAGTTGTAGTTGTCTGCTATCAGCTGAGCCTCAACAGATCAGAGTTGTGGTTAGGTTCGTTTTTTTTTCTCTGGGTATCGCGTACGTGTTTTTCTCTCTTGCCTTTTAGACCTGGCTAAAACTTTGACGTTATGAAGCCGCGATGTACTCTATTCTCTTACTGAGATAATCTTTTCATTAGTAACTGTCTTGTGGCTGATTAGTAAAATTGTTCTAGAATTGGAAATTAAACACTTATTAATTGTGTTAATAACATGAACATAAATGTATATCTTCAATATAGTGAATAATATTACTTTGTGTATTTTAAGTTAGTTTGTTATAAAGCGGGAATACAGGGATTATAAGATAGATCGGATTTGTGGAGGTGGGAAGGTTGAGGGCTGTCTTCTCGCCAGCGGTCTTTCTGGCTTTCCTAACCCGAAAAGGGAAGACCAGGGATGAAGAACACAACCAGTAGTTTATCAACATGAATGTATGACAGTGATAAGTGTGTAATATTTAAATGTACTTTTTTGCTAATCTGGGAAAAAATGTCTAGTTCTGTATTTATTTTAATATCATTGGTTTTTAAAATACTTTTGAGGGATATTTCGTTTTGGGCGATTTTATATGTTAATTTAAAACATCTATCTCTTGTGTATTGATAAATTGGACATTCCATTACTATATGGTCTAATGTTTCATTCTATCCGGATGTACATTTAAGGCAGAATGGTATAATTGAAATTGAAAAAGTCTGCTATTTGCATGGTTAAATCTGAGTTTACATAAGTAGACAATATCTCTTCTTTTCCATTTTAGTGTTCTAAACTATTGTTCATTGCTATGAAAATCCACAATGTCTTTAAGGTTGAGTGGAAGAGAGGACTTAATAGTCCTAACTCCGCCTAATAAAGACAATTTTCATTTCATGTCTTTATACCAAGACGGATTCGAAGAGTTTGTTTTCAGATACTTTTGATCATTAATCTTTGATAGGATTTCAAGTCGTTCATTGGTATATGACAATCATTTATGAAGTCCATCTAATATACCTTGTTTGTCAACATATTCATTGTGGCTGATATCACAATGAGATGGGACCCTTTGTACTGTAAACTATTTTTTACTTTAGAGCATATTTCCTATAATGTCGAGTATAAGACCTTCTGCCTGCTTACCATCTTGAATTGCCTTAATAGCTTGGAGAGCTGATTGTGAGTCTGTACATATTAAATGTTCGTATGTTGATATGTATTCAATTTTTTAAAACAATTTTATTAACCGTTCAGCAAGTTACAAAATGCTATACAGGCTAAGGTCAATCAGTAAATCAATTTTTTATTGCAGTATTAACAAATATTACATCGTATTGCAAAAGTCAATATTTATTTTAATAATATATAATAAATAAGATTTTAATAACATTCAAAATTATAATTTAGGTAGAATTAAGTGACAAAACATGTTAGTGATAATATCAGAGAACTATAAATATTAAGGTCGGCCATTTGGCACCTCAGGAACAGAGTTCAAAATGTTTGATATTAAACTTGCTTGATTAAAACATATTTATGGTAGTTCAAAAATAACTTGATGTAGCCGTGGTTTCAGGCGGAGTGTTCGGATGTTGGTCGGATGTCCTATGTTGAAGTGTTGTACACCACTTACTGATGGAAGTTTCTTAAAAAATTGTTGAGTCGATTTTGTAATAAACAGGAACAATTCCAAATTCGTGATGAATCTGGATATTACGCACATACCAAGGGCACTTCAGTATGAGTCTTGAAACTTTATTTTGAAATACCTGCAGTTTCTTTAATGTTCTTGCTGATGCAGTGCCCCAAACGTTACAGCCGTACAACAAAAGTGGTCGTAGGATAGTTTTGTAAATGAGAAGGCCGGTTTTTACAGACAGCGATGATTTCTTGTTTATTAATGGACATAATTTTGACAATCTTCCATAAGCAAGGTTAAGTTTCTTATTTATCTTGCTCGTTTGGTGGTGGATATTATAAACAAATTGGGCAAAGCATCATTTCCTTCCAAGCCGATGTCTTCGTTCGGCTCTTCCACTGCACAGTCACCTGTCACAGCTGGCTTCGTATCTGCTGTCTATGCCATTGGAACATCATCTGACGTCACCACCGTGTCTCCATCAACATTCGAATCCAGCACACCATCTAGTCATCCTGACGGTGATTCGCTGTGGATGTCAAATGATGTCATTAGCTCCCATATGACACATTTGCTGACGCCGTGAAGGAAACGCCAGAACAATCTAGTACCACTGATGTAGAGACTGTATCATTTAAGAAATCTAATTTTTTAGAAATAGGTCTTGTCAAAAGTATCCAACTCTAGTGTCAAATTCCAACATTTCAAAATTACAAAAATCGCCAAAATTTAAAAAACCCTAAATTCTTCAGACCAAAAATTCAGTATAATTCATCAAAATGCACAATTCGCCACTAATAAAGTGGAAGAGTTTTCACTTCTCTGTGAAGAGTTACAACCGGATGTGTTTGTTGTTTCGGAACAAAGTTTTACTGGGGGTACAATAGGACATTTCAAGATAAACAATTATGATTTGGCTAATGTTTTCTACCGAACAATATCTAAAGGGGGTGGTGTGGCAACATTTGTAAAATCAAATCTCAAATTTGAATCTTTTGTAATTGATTACAGTTCCGAACTAGATTTTGAAGTTGTGAGCGTGAATATTTACTCAACAACTTTCGAACGAATAAGTGTTATCGGTGTCTATAGATCCCCAATGGGATGCTGTAATACCTTTTTTGAGAAATTGGAAAACCTCCTCCAATCTCTGCATTTACGCTCAACAAAATACATTATTATAGGGGATTTCAATATTAACGTTTTAGACTACACCGACCCCCTAATCCAGCGGTTCCGCGACACTTTACATTCTTTCGGTTTGGCGTGGTCTGTGAACTCACCAACACGAGTAACTGTTACATTGAGTACAGCTATTGACAACGTCATCACCAACATACAGTCCGCTTCAGTCACAGTGTTGGATACTGCCATCTCCGACCACTTCGCGCAGGAGGTAATCATTGACGGAGACTCCCCAAAAATAGAACCTCTGATTAAAACATTAGTTAGAGACACGCGCCCAAGAAATATTGAACTTTTAAATAGAAATCTTGAAAGTGAGTCCTGGTCATTCCTTGAGGGAGTCGACTCGGTCGATGACGCTTACAATTCGTTTTTTAATTACTTTAACTATCATCTTGACCTGTCCTGTCCTTTTAGATCGACAGAGTAAAAGATATAAAAAGAGAGAGAATCAATTGGATTACGAAGGGTATTTTAAAATCTAGAGAGAAACTCAAGTTTTACTACTCTATTTTTAGAAATACAAAAAATGAAGAATTTAAAGTATTTTTTAGGCGTTACAAGAATATTTATAAAAAAGCCATAAAAGCTGCAAAGGCCTATGACATAGAGAATGCACTGACTAATGCCGAACATTTTTCAAAAACAGCATGGAAAGTCATAAATTCCATAACCAAACAGCAAAATACGAACTAGTCTAAATCAATCCAAATTGAAGTAGGTGGCGAAACAATTCAAGACCCGGAAAAAGTGGCTTCAGAATTGAATAGCTTTTTTGCGACTGTGGCCATTATAAATGATAGTAAAAGTGGCCATCGTCCAAATATCATATCCCAGAGTCTACCGTCATCTTCAATGGTGCTTACCGGTGTGGACGAGGTGGAGGTGGCAAGGGTTATCCAGGGACTGAAATCAAAGCGAACATGTGATATCAATGGCTTGTCAGTGTGGCTTCTCAAAAGGTGCTACAGGCATCTTCTGAAACCACTAGTAAAATTAGTCAATATGTCTTTTCAATCTGGCATATTTCCATCCAATTTGAAAACAGCAATGATCACACCAATTTTCAAAAAAATCGATCCTCTAATTGCAAGCAATTATCGTCAAATTTCTATCCTTCCAGTAATCAGCAATATTTTTGAGAAACTTTTTACCGTACGATTAATCAATTTCTCGATCAATTTGAAATTATTAGTAAAACCAATTTGATTTTCGTTAACATAAATCAGCTATCGACGCAATTAATAATTTTGTTGAAGAAATCATGGAGGGCTTAGAGAGACAGGAACAGACTCTCAGTGCATAGGCGCCGACTTAGAGAAACTGTTGGGGGGGCTACACTACCGGGGGGATCTGGGGGGTATGGAATACCCCCCAGGGTAAGGGGGGTCCGGGGGCCCTCCCCCGGAATTTTTTTTGAAAATATAGTTAATTTTAGTGAGTTTTAAGCCAATCTAGGTAATGCATTTGCTATGGCACATGTTTAGATTATTCAACAACAAGAATACCTAGTATTTCATAGGCCTAGGAGGGCCTAAATTCTTGATCTGAACCCATTTCAGTTTAGATTTGTTGGGCAACCGATGATAGCTGTAAATTAAAAATATTTTGAATGATTATAATCATATAAAATTTCTTATATCGGTTTTGCTCAAATTTTTAATACCATAAACAGTGGTTTTCTGTTATTTCTGTTAAGGGGTAAAAAAACGATTAAATGAAATTACACACCTTTAAATTGAAATTAGTGCTAAAACAATGCAAATGTTGTACGTCTTACTGCATTAGCTTTCACAAAGTCGTTCACAATCGGTCTTAGATCTAAGTTATCCAATACAGCTTGATGCGCATTCAGTACTGCAATATTATTCAACCTCTTCTGGCCTATTGTCGATCGCAGATACGTTTTGAGCCGACGTAGTGCGCTGAACGATCTCTCAGCTGATGCAGTGGTCACAGGCACAACACGGAGGAGCTTCACACATGTGTAAGCTTCTGGGAGAAGCTCTCGAATGGTCTTATCATCCACTAACATCTTTCTAACTTCTCTCATCGTGGTTAAGGGAATGTTCCTCTGCCTTGCGATGTCTCCTAGCATTGACAGATGAAGCTGCAGTCTGTCAGAGTCCAAGTCAGTTGCGAAAAACTCTTGTACTTTATCAATTTTTAAAGATTTTACACTACTTCCGTTGACAGCTGAGACACACTCTTTCTCAATCATGAGTACTTTGTTAAGTCCAGTAGATTCAAATCTTTCATTTACACAACCTTTCACCGTGTCAATCACTTCGAGGAATATTCTTCGGAAATATTCCATGGGACTTTTAAATTCGTGAGGTTTTGAGCTATTGATCTCTTCAAGCTTCTTTGGCACAAACCTCTGGCGAGGTAGTTTTGGCTCTTCAACGCCGTCAGGTTTTTTCTTTAAGCAGTCATCCCAGAACTTGTCAAACTCAGCACGCTTTTCTTCTAGAATTTCAAGTAGGCACTCTAACTTAGATTCAACCTCTGTGGCACCAATCCTGGGACATTGAATAGATGTGTTTACTTCCTCCACAGGGTCCATCACTTGGCAAAATAGTGAGACGAAGAAAAATGTTTTGAAGTGCAGCATATTGTCCAAAAAACCAGAGAATTTTGAAGCAGCATCTGAATTTTCTTCTTGGGAAAACTTTTCCAAAAAAATCAAAATTTGTTCGTAGTGGTTTATTATTCGGCGAATGCTGCTTGATCTCATAGTCCACCTCGTCGGACAAAGTGGTCGTAGATTTGTTGCAACTGTGTTTTCATCATCATTCATGTTTTGAAATATGTGAAGTCTTTTTGGTGACGCTCGAATCATGGTAATTAGATCTTTGGCCAGATTCATTATGTCCCTCATGACACTCAGGTGTCGCAAACTATCTTGTACAGCTAAGTTCAGCGAATGTGCTGTACAGTGTACAAAAGTTGCGAGAGACTGAACATCTGTAATTAACTTTTGTAGCCCATTAAACTCGCCACTCATGTTTGATGCCCCATCAAAGCACTGACCACGAAACTTCTCGAAGGATAGCCCAAGTCGCAGAAGAACGTCTTTAACTATTTCAAAAAGAGTTACAGCTTTTGTGTTTGTTGTTTCATATAGACCTATAAAATCCTCACAAACATCAAGATCAGTACCCACAGTACGAATACAAATTGATACTTGCTCTTTAATTGAAATGTCACTGGTCTCATCGACCATAATAGCAAAGTACTCACATGTTTTTATTTCGTTAACCACATCACGCAGAACAGCGCCCGCTAAAAGTTCAATGATTTCATTTTGAACATCATGTGAAAGCCATTTATAGCCTGTACGTCCCATCCATTCATTCAGCTCAGGGATGTCACTTTGTCTTAAAGTGATTAACTGCCGAAAATTAGAGCTTAGCTCTTCATGGCCACGAATAGGTAGTAAAAATAGCCATAAGGGAAGAACGGGCCTTCTTCATATCACCACACATTTGTTCATTCAACTGAACCACTACACTAGGACTAGAGAAGGAGGCCAGTTTTGAGATACCTTCTTTGTGCGTTTCTGAATTTTCGTGGGTTTTAAATTTCTCAAGTGCTTTTTTCCAATTCGAAAATCCGACATGAATAAAGTTGTCCTCCTTTTTCTTACAAAATTTTAATAACCCTTTAGAATTTGCTTCCTTACAAATTTTACAGAATACTTTGTCAGTGTGTTCGTCTAATTCAATCCACCCGTACGATGCAATCCAAGACTTCTGAAAAGTTCTTCCCTTTACTGCAATATGCTTACCATACCAATTGTAGAATATGATGTGGTAGGCGCAGATGTTTTGGCTAAGGAGCTAGGAGTCGCAGTCGCAGGAAGTTCAGTTGTTGACGGCGTGCATGCGTCGCTTGAGTCTAGGCGTGGTTTTTTGACAACAAACTTATCCATATTGTCACTACACTCAGTTAAATTCAACAGAACACTTATTTAATAATCACTTATTAATTAAATACTTGTACACTAAACAGTTACGTTAAATAACTGTAAACTGTGTAAGGTGTAAAAAATAACAACAAGTTAGATCTCTCAATTAGTAGACACGTACAGTACAACAACAGTAGTTGCAAGCCACTGGCTGTCTATCTGGCCGCTGGCCTTGAAGTTTAGTAGTGGGAGGGGAGAGGATGTATGTCTGCTACAGTATTGCCAACCCAAATCAAACTAGATTGAGAGGGCAGTTTGGTTTTGCTCATAATACATAATAAAAAACGGAATGAGGAATAATAAATGTTTGGCCAACACTCATATACACTTAAAGCTTTACAAACCGAGTGTCTAATGCACATTGTATCTATACGTTGTCTATGTTTTTAATTTGTAGCCTATACTGTACTTTAGTTTATGATAATAGTTTGTCATTAAACGTTTATTATGTATACTAATATGTTTTTAACTTGTCAATTAAAAAAAAAAAAAAAAACGTAAGTTTAAATTAAATTATTTTATTTTCGTTGGGGGGGCTGAGCCCCTAAGACGGCACCATTGGGGGGGCTCGAGCCCCGCGAGCCCCTAGGAGTCGGCGCCTATGTCTCAGTGTGTTCCTTGATCTCTCCAAAGCCTTTGACTGTGTCCTTCACGCAACCCTGTTGCAAAAGTTGGATACATGTGGTATTCATGGTCTGCCACTTAAATGGCTAAAATCTTATCTCGCAAATAGATCTCAGTGTGTCCAGATTGCCAACACTCTGTCACAAAGGGCCGCTATGAACCAAGGTGTCCCCCAGTGATTTATACTTGGTCCAGTTTTGTTTTTAATTTATGTCAATGATCTGTCAAAATCGATCCAGAATGGAAAGATTGTTCAGTATGCTGATGACATGACTCTCCCTAATAGAAATAAAACAAATAACGATCTTGAAATCGATACGTTTATTAAACTAAACTCTTGTATCCAGTATTTTTCTGATAATTATTTGCATGTAAATAAATAAAAAACAAACTATATTAACTTTTTCCTTCGACAACAAGACAGTAGGCTTCGGCCTTCTGTGATAATAGATGACACCCTCCTAGAGGAAGTTGAATCTACAAAGTTCTTAGGAATGTACCTTGATAGAGGTCTGACTTGGGACACTCATGTCGAACACATTTTGTTCGAAGGTTACTTCAGGCATTTATGCACTGCGTAATCTGATAAAGTTTTGCTCATTTAAAGTATTGAAGATGGCCTACTTTGGCCTAATATATCCACACTTTGCCTATGGACTGATGCTGAGGGGAGGATGTGCTAAATTTAAATCTGAAGGAATCTTTAGGCTTCAAAAGAAAGCCATTAGAATAATTAATAATTATTTAGAACCAAAAGTGTCGTGTCTAATATTAATTTAGAACCAAAAGAGTCGTGTCAAGATGTATTCAGGGAGTGCGGATTGCTGACCCTGCCCTGTTTCTATGTTCTTCGTGGCTTTTTCTGTCGGTTTCGTTGTAATCTAACACGAGCCGCAGACATTCACGAGCACGATACTAGAGTCAGGGATAGCCTACGAACTCAAGCTCACAGAACAAGAGCTTTCGAGCAACTCCCTTCTCAGGCCGGGGTCAGAATAATCAATGCACTCCCTGCAGACATAAAAAATTTAGAAAGCTTGACTCAATTTAAAGTTCAATTAAAAAAACCTTTTAACATCTAAAGCTTTCTATTCTGTTGATGAGTTCCTAACATACAGCTGGGTCCACTAAGTTTCGTAATAAAGATTGACACTAGAATTAAAGAGTGAATGTATGAATGAATGTTAACTGATGTAAGCTTTCAAGTTGAATGAATGGTTTTCTACGTTAATGAATAGTGTAGGCCTATGTAATTTATTCATATATTTTAATTTTTATTAATTCTGACGCATGCAATACAATGTAAAAAATTGTCTAATGCAATAAAGATTATTATTATTATATGGTATTTCCAATTTAGTACGATCAAAATAAACACATAAATATTTTATTGCTTGATCGGCAGGATTCCAGGATATTTCTTCATTTAAAATTGTGATATTTTGAGGTTCTATATTCACGTAGATTTTTAATCTTTGCCTCGCTTTTGGTTGGGTTGATAGCTATTGTAATATATTTAAGTTTATTTACATGTTTAGTTTTAGCCATATGTTTATTTACATGGACAATTTAAATCATATGGTGTATTTTTGGTTGTTGTTGACAACTTGGTTAGTGTGATGGACACTATTTATTAAAGTGTATTCTCAAACTAATTTACGTTTTCTTTAAAGTAATAACATTACATAATGGCGCTGAACGGACAGGATACAAATGATAAAGAAGACGTATCATTTTCATCAACTGAAACATCAAACGAAAACACAACAGGTAAAGATTTAACACGATTCAAATTTGAAACATTCGATACTAACAAAGGACCTTGGAAATACTACTACTGTATCAGAGATTTGAGCTAGAAATTAATGTTTGTGGGCTACAGAATAACACAACAGCAAAACAAATTTTACTTTTGAAATGGATTGGTGCTCAGCATTATAAAATAATTGTTGACAACTTTGACCCAAAACCTATTTTGACTATTGAATACGATGACATAGTAGTTGGTTTCATATCTAATTTTTACAAACCTAAAACATCTTATTTAGCCGAAAGACTAAAGTTTGGTAAAATTTTGAAGGAACAAGAACAATCTGTCAGTTTATTTCTTAAAAATCTGAGGGCTGGAACTACTGATTGTCAATTCAAGGACACGCTTGATGAGCGGCTACGTGACCAATTTTTACTGGGACTAAACGATCCGAAAATGCAAGAGGAGCTTATCAGGAACCATCCTGAGGAAAAGGCTAGACTACAAGATATTGTAAAGGATGCTTGTATCATGGAAATGGCACACACTCACCAAAAGCAAGTAGGATCTTTTCTTACCAACACACAGGTAAATAAAATTAAATTTTCACACTCCACACAACCAACAGCTCAAAGATTGAGACCTAAATTTATTTTAAATCAAGATATTCATTGTTTTAGATGTGGCTTGGAAAAACATAAGCCACAAGATGAGAGCTGTAAAGCACTTAACACAACCTGTAGAGCATGCGGAAAAGTAGGACATTTTGAACGAGTTTGTCTTAAATCTAATAATGTAGTACTCAGCAAAAATAGCTTAAAAAGGCAAATCAGACAAATTTATGTTAATATCACAAGTGATTTGTATAACGTTGACAATGGTAATGACGTTTCACGTGATAATTATAACAACTCAATTCAAATGAATGATGATCCAGAAATCAGTCACATAGCCTTGGTAAATAACGTTAATGATATAAACAAAGTGGAACGATTTTCATACATAGTACATTTAACAATAAATAGTGTTCCTATTGCTATGGAATACGACACTGCTGCTGCCAGAACAATAATAAGTAAGTCTACATGGAAACGTATTGGCGAACCTAAATTATCTCCTACGGAGAAACTGGGTGCGTATCCATCATTTCAAATAAAAATGTTAGGCTAAACAAAAGTTACTGTTGAATTGGATTCAACTTGTTTGGAGTTGGATGTGGCTGTCACTGATAGCTTGACAGGTACTCCTTTACTTGGCAAAGATTGGATTGTTGCATTCAAACTAGACCCTAACTGTCAACGCGTACCTATTGTGCAAAGCACCTTTTAATATTTTTTTTGTAAACAATATTTAATAATATTCCAGAAAATGTTTGTTTGAATTTTTGTGGAGGCTTCAGAATTATTAAATTGTGTTTTATTAATAAATAATAAACATGTTATTAATAAATTAATACGTTGATATTGTTGACTGGAGACTTAGTTTTAAAAGGCCATATTTACCCAATTATGTCCTTGACAATTATTTGTTTGCATAAATATACAAATAACGATATATTGTTTATTTATTGACAATAAAGCGTAAGCAAATTTGATCAAAGAGGGCTGCATTGCTAATCAAATGCATTGATATCACTTGTGTTGTTTTCAAATGTTTTTAAAACTATTATAATTTTGTTGTAGGCGTTTTTCTTTTGAAAAATATATATTATATAGCCTACTTAATTTGGGATTAAAAGGGTCTTTTCAGTAGTATATTGAAATAAATTAAACATAAATCACCCTAGGAGTTTATCAAATAAAATTTGTTAGATAGTTTTTTTTTATAAACCTCTACCTATTTTTCCAAGGGTCTTTTATTATTATTTTATTTTAATATTAAATACATAGATTGTTTAGAATAACAGGAAAATAAAAAAGAAATGAAAAGAGTGGTTTTGTACAATATTTAGTTTATACAACATTTAAAAGTAACAAAATAAACCAAAATATCATGTACAAACGCCCTCTTTTTATTTTCTTCCTTTTTATTTTTATATATATATATGTCAAATACCTCTTCCTACTATTATACAGCCCAGATTATTTTTGGCTTAGTGAGAGACTTGAAATTTGGTTCTTTATAGGGGGAAAGCACCGGATAAGATGGGATTTTTCAAAAATCCAGATTTTTGAGGGGGGTCGATTTGTACTTTTATAATGAGGAAAGGGTCATTGGATCTCTGACTGTATTGTAGGGCCGTAGGGGATATTAAACAGTAAACTGCAGAATAAAATAATTTTCTATCCCCCTCCTGTCTTGCCTTTCAAATGTTAATTTTCAATTTGTTGACATGTTTCATAATGGTGCTAAAAATGATAAGATATTACGTTTTCGGCAACTCTGTTGGGTTTTGTAGGGTGATCCAGTCCCGCAACCCAGCGCATCACAGAAACGCAGTTTTCCAGCGTGCAGGAAGATTTCTTCATTTTTCTCAAAAAGACCTAAGCCTTCAATTGATGCTAACTTGGAAGACACAACCATTGATGATGGAAACACTTCGATAGAAACACGTACCGGTATTTCGGGAAGTGCCAGTAGCTCTATGGGCCCTACTGTTCTACTGGCTGCAAATGCACACGAAACAGTGGACACCTCAAACACTCAGGCCGAATATTCCAGCGACATTGGTTTTTATGTTGGTGTAACTGTAAACAGTTTGGACGATCACTCGAAGGCTGCATTGTTAGAGAAACCATGGACTCCTCCTCCAAACTACCAGTTTCCTTACAATGAAGTTACAAAAAAGGGAAAGCCTACAAAAAAATATGCCCAGAGATCCCACTTTGAAACATTTCATTGGCTAGTCCTATCACATAAAGACAGAGGGCTATACTGCAAATATTGCGTACTTTTTTCTACCGGCCTAGGAAACATCAATCACAATGTTACTCCTCTAAGAAGGCTAGTCAAAGAGCCTCTCAGAAAGTTTGACAATCTCTTGGGAGAAAAAGGTGACCTGAACGTCCATCAAAAAAATCAACACCACAAAAGTGCAGTTGAAAATGGAAAACGATTTCTGTTGTCCTATAGACAACCATCGCTAGAGGTGACCAATCAAATAAATACCCAGAGAGCCGCACAAATCGAAGAAAACAGGCAACGTTTATTGCCTATTGTAAAAACAATAATATTATAGGGACGACAAAATATACCTTTAAGAGGGCACAGAGACGATGGCAGTTTAGATGTTTCCGACGAAAATGGTCCAGTGCACAATGATGGGAATTTCAGGGAGCTTCTACGCTTCAGAGTTGACGCTGGAGATGACCATTTAAGAAAACATTTGGAAAGCGGTAAAAACAAAGCAACTTATATTAGTAAATACGCTCAAAATGAAATCATTGACTGCTGCAAGTCAGAAATTCAAAGCGCGATAATGAAAAGAGTTAAAGAAGCTGAGGTGTTTTCAATAATATTTGATGAGACTACTGATATTTCAAATATATGTCAATTAAGCCTAGTATTTCGTTACGTACACAAGATTGAAAATAAGTCGACAATAAGAGAAGACTTTGTCACTTTCGCTAACGCCTATGATCTCATTAGGCCAGAAGATGTTGACAAAAGACAGTCTAACGAATCTCGGTTGACAGGAATCACCTTGGGTCATGTAGTTGAAGACCTTGCCAAAAAGTTCGACCTAGATCTTCAATGTTGTGTGGGATTTGGTACAGACAGTTGTTCTGTGATGGTTTCGGAAACAAAGGGTGCTGTCCAAGAGCTTCAGAAAAAAGCACGCCATGCACAACGCTGTCCTTGCCATAATCACATTCTAAATAATGGGTTGGCAAGTTCGTCTAAAGTTGTGGCTTGCCGGAATTCAAGTAGTACAATGAAAAAGATAGTTTCTTTCTTAAATTCGTCACCTAAGAGACATCGTTTGGTCGTAGAAAAAATGAATGCTGCCCTTCAAAGTATCTGCGACACTCGCTGGGTTGAGAGGCATGATGGCTACCTCCAATTTCAAGGTGAGTCTATCCTTGGAATACACGAGGTTCTTGAAGAAATGACCAGTTGGGAAGATAGTAAAACATCGGCGGATGCCTTCAGCCTTCTCCAATCAATACGAAGCCCTGAGTTTTTAATCTCAGTAACAAGCCTCAGTGACGTTCTAGGAGTTACTGTCTCTTTAAGTCGTTTACTTCAAACACCTAGCCTAGACTTGCAAACGGCAACTAATGCATTCCAAGACACTCTAAGTGTACTCCAGGATAAGAGAAATCAAGTAGATGAAGTATTTCACAATATTTTCCTGGATGTTAAGGAGATTGCTGACAAACTTGATGTTGACTTGAAGATGCCTAGGGTTGTTGGTCGCCAAACACAGCGCCAAAACTTACCAGCTCAGACTCCAGAAGAATATTATAAACTATCCATCTATATTCCTCTTCTAGACTATGTCTTGACAGACTTAAAGGATCGGCTGTCGCAAGATGTCTTGAATTTATTCAGCTTGAGAGTTGTTTTGCCCAAAGCTAGCCAATCCAGCGAAGATGTAAGCGGTCTTGAAAAAGTGGTTAAATTTTACTTTGACTTGTTGGACAATCCAAATATCAGCGCTGTTAAGCAGGAGACATTGCTGTGGACACAACGATGGAAAAGATGGGAGGAAGAAGGAGGAAAACTACCTAGAACATTGATGGAAGCATTGGATAGCTGTGATCGAGATATGTATCCAACAACTGAAAAGTTGATAAGAATACTCGCTACTCTTCCCGTCAGTGCAGCTACCGCCGAGCGAAGTTTCTCTACTCTAAGACGTCTAAAGACTTGGCTTCGAGCAAATATGGGTGAAGAAAGACTGACTGGACTGGCTCTCCTAAACGTTCACAGAGACCTTTCAATTGACCCAGAGTCCATAATACTAAGATTTTCCAAAAAGAAGAGGAGGCAAGAGTTTGTTTTGTAACCCAGCAACCTAGCTCTATAAACTAATAGTAAGCCTTATAAATAAAGTCGTCATTGTTTTGTAAAATTTGTATTTTTACTCTTTTTGTTTGGTACGCCTAATTTAATAAGACAGCTGGAAATGACTTTTTATTTTAAATCTCAATTAATAGTAAGTAATTCTAAATGTATATAAAATATTGATTAGTAGCCAAAGTAGCTGTCGTTATAATACTGCGTTCCACAACTTTTGACTTGTAAGACACAAATTTTCCGTTTTTAATTTCAGTTTAATTCTTATTAATATTATCTTTAAATTTTACCAGTGTTAGATTTTTAATTGGTATTATTTCAAAAAATAATTCTAAACGTTCTCAGAGGCCTATAAAATTGACCCATAGTCCATAATGCAATAATTATCCAAAAAGAAGAGGAGGCAAGAAGTTTTTGTAACCTAGCTGTATAAATCTAATAGTAAGTAAGCTTTGTAAATAAAGTTGTCATGGTTTTGTAAAATGTGTATTTTTACTCCTCTTTGGTACTTTACTAAGAAAACTAAAAATGATTAATTAGAATTTTCTGAAAATTTTACTTTTTTAAAATTTTTATCTTGAAAACTTTGTGTTAAAATATGGATTTATATCACTAAAATAGGTTAATTTTATGATCCTGAATTGCGTTAAAACAGTCATTTTCAAGGGTCAATTTTCAAATTTTTCCGGGGGAGGACCCCCGGACCCCCCTCTTATGCTGGGGGGTTTACCCCCCAGACCCCCCCCACATACATCTGGCCGATGACCCCTCCCCAAATCAGGCCCTAAATCCGCCCCTGCATCTGTTGCCAGTATAAGTGGCCGTTTTGGGTCATAATGAGCCAGAACCATATTTGTAGAAATACTGCTTTTAATCTGATTAAAACTTTTTTCGCATTCATTACTCCAGTTCCAGGGTGAGTTTTTATGCAAAAGTCTGTGTAAAGGAAAGCAAAGTGACTGTAAGTTGGGAATGAATCTTGAATAATAATTTACAGACCCTAGGAACGAGCGAAGCTCGGATGTATTCTTGGGTGGAGGCTGTCTCTTTATAGCTTCGACACGATCTTCAACTGATTGGATCCCTAGAGCACTGATCTTGTGTCCGAGGTAGGTTACACTTTCTTTAAACAGCTGCAATTTATCTTCACGTGTACAACGTCCAGTTTTTCTCAAGACATTTAAAACTGTTTTGATACTTTCAATGTGTTCTGGTCCATTTTTGCCCCCTACGCAAATGTCATCGAAATACCATGCAATATTGTCAATTCCGACTAAAAGCTGGTCCATTAACTTTTGAAAACTTTTAGGAGCTGTTTTAATACCAAAAGGTTACCTATTGAATGTGAAGTAACCTTTGTGTGTCGCGATTACTAAATATTTCTTCGATTCTTCATCAACAGGAAGCTGTAAATAGGCATCTTTCAAGTCAATAACAGAAAATATTTTAGATCCATTCAACTTCAAAACGGTTTCTTCAAAGGTTGGAATTGAATATTCGTCATCAACCAAGTGAGGATTGATTGATACTTTGAAATCTGCGCACAATCTTACTTCTCCATTAGCCTTTGGAACAACAACTATTGGAGAAGCACAAATAATTGGAGTAGTAGAAGGATCTACAGGATCTAGCACCCCTATAGAAACCAAACAGTCGAGTTCTTTGCTTGTGGCACTGTGAAGTGCAAAAGGAACTGGCCTCGGTTTGTGTATTGGTAACTGTACGTCATCGGCTACCCTCACCTTTACTTTAATATTACGTACCGTACCCAAGTTGTTTGAAATGATATCCTTGAACTCTTTGTATATTTGCTGTTTTACTCTCTCTTTGTCCAAAATATCGGCGTTGATATGATTAATATTGTGAAAACTTTGTTTACGTAGGCCTACAATAATACAATAAGTCTTTCAATTAATGCAGTACTTCGTACTTTTTATGAGAAATAATGGAGGTACTTGTTTTGCTTTACATTGGTCTTATAGGACGTAATTCAAGGTCACGTCCTGCAATGCGCACTCTCAGGAAGAGCGTTTATGAAAAGAAAACTGAAAATTTTCATAATTTAGTCGTATTTTGACAAGAAGTTAATCTAGGGTTTATTGAAAGAAATGTAAAGTCTTAACAGAATTCGTCAATTATTACTTTTGAGTTATAACGTAAACAAACATACAAACCCATGCACACACACACGGACCAAAATTGTTCATCTCAAAACGTAGGGCTTCACTAACTCTTATCGAATAACAAAACTTAAAACTGCTTACCATATTCGTAAATCCTTTTGAAAAACGCAGTCAAACTGTCAACAGACGTGGCCTACATACTAAATTTGGCAAAACACTCACACTTTAATTAAAGGAAACACAAACTGATAGCAAACAAAAATACAAAATTGATAGTGAGTGTCAGAGCAAAACAAAAGGGAATCACAAAATATACCGGGCTGTCAACTTCCCTTCTCGCCGGCTCGCTACTGACTACTGTGTGACCTTGAGGCAGACAGCCACCTGTATCTGTGTGATGAGTCACCAGTCGCCACTGTGATGCCACCCTCACTAGTCGTTATAAACTACTCTAGACAGCCAACAAGCTAGAGCAACAGTTTAGTTGCACGCGAATGATTACTGAATACTGAACCACTAACACAATCTTGACCTTGATTACAAGGGGGTGATATTGTGGATATATTAATTTTAAATCTACTATTGAGTAGAATTGCAATTATAAAATATTGTAACAATATCATTTATTTTGAAAAAAAGTTTTAAGGAAATTTGGGGGGGGGTTATGACCCCTGTGACCCCCCCCCCCCTATATCCGCCACTGAACAGATGCTTGCAATCAAGGTTTGGGAGCTATATTGCTTCAATGCTGCCCTGACGGTAGTCAAAAGCCTATAGCTGCTGCTTCAAGAACACTGAATGTGGCAGAACAAAACTACTCTACAATTGACAAGGAAGCAGTGGCGATCATATTTGGAATAGAAAAATTCTACAAATACCTATATGGTCGACACTTTACACTTGTGTGCGATCATAAACCTCTTGAAAGAATCTTTGGGGCAAAACAGGCTATACCAAAACATGCTGCTTCGAGGCTTGCACGATGGGCAATCATCCTAAGTGGATACGACTATGATATCCGCTGCAGGGCTGGAAAAGACAATGTTCTAGCTGATTGTTTAAGCAGACTTCCATTGACAGAAATAAAATCTATTGGAATCATACAGACCCTTAACGAAGTAAATCAAATTAGGTCAATGAGAATTGAAGATTTGCCATTAACTAAACGGACACTTCAAGATAATACTCACAGAGACGTCGAACTGAAACACATTATATCTTACTGTGTAAGAGGATAGCCTCAAAGGAATTTAATCCCAAACGATTTGAAGATCTTTTATGACAAACGATTTGAACTGTCATATGAAGAAGGAATTTTACTTTGGCAGGAAAGAATAGTAGTTCCGAGATCATTGAGGAATCATATTCTTGAATATCTACATGTCTCACATCCAGGTATTGTTGCAATGCGCTCTTTAGCCAAGATGTATGTTTACTGGCCAAAGATAGATGAAGATATAGAACATTTAGTAAAAGCTTGCTCTAGATGTCAAACTTTTAGAAGACAAGACATAGAAACACCACTCAACTCATGGAACATTCCTGAGAACGCATGGGAGCGGATCCACATAGATTTTAAAGGGCCTTTTGATGGATATATGTGGCTAGTAATAATAGATGCTTATTCTCGTTGGCTAGAAATATTTCCAATGAAAAATGCAACGAGTCAGTCTGTTATTAAACGACTTAGAGAACTTTTTTGTAGATACGGACTAGTAAAAAAGTTAGTTACAGACAATGGAAACCAATTCGTGGCAGATGAATTTGATGAGTTTTGTCGCAAAAACAACATAGTTCACGTCAGAACAACACCATATCATAGTCGATCCAATGGGTGTGTTGAAAGGGTCATTCAAACATTCCAGAATAAATATTTGATGACTGACATCAATGATCATGAGCAGAGACTTCAGAGGGTTCTTTTGTCTTATAGAACAACACCTCATTCCTCAACCGGGAGAACACCAGCCGAGCTTTTTTTTAAGAGAAATCTAAGGACCCTGATTGATACACTCAAACCAGATGTAAGACATAAAATGGAAAAGTCTCTAGAACAACAAAAGTTTTACCATGATACTCATTCTCGACCAAAGACATTTGAAGGAGGGGAGAAAGTATGGGTTAAAAGAAACAAAGATGAGAATTGGAGAGAAGGATTAGTGCTAAGACAAACGGCGCCGTTGTCTTATAGAGTCAATATCGATGGCAAAGAATACAGACAACATGCTGAACATTTGAGAACTCGATATTCTGAAGTTAATAAAGGAAATCAACACATGGAAAGAAAAGAAATTGATCTGGAAAATCAATTCTCAAAGGGAAAGATTAAGAACGATGTGGGTAGAAGATCACAGAGGACTATAAGGAAGCCCAAATTTTACCATGATGAATATTAGCTCCAACAATATGGAATTAAAGGGAAGGGGAGAAATGTAATATATTTAAGTTTATTTACATGTTTAGTTTTAGCCATATGTTTATTTACATGGACAATTTGAATCATATGGTGTATTTTTGGTTGTTGTTGACATCTTGGTTAGTGTGATGGACACTATTTATTAAAGTGTATTCTCAAACTAATTTACGTTTTCTTTAAAGTAATAACATTACAGCTATAATCCATTTTGAAACCCAAGTAACTACGCGTTCCAACGACTCTTGCAGTCTCATGGTTGCAGTTTTAATGTCATGATGACTAGAGTAAATAAGAGTATCATCAGCAAATGCAGCAATTTTGGCATTATTTTACGTAGGTAAATCGGCTGTGTATATGTTAAATACGAGAGGAGATAAAATTGCGACTTGGGGTACTCCAGCATTAACAGGAGTAGATAGAACACCACCAATTTTGACTGAAAATGTCCTATCTTTGAGTAAATGTCTTATAATTTGAACATATAACAAGGTATCCCAGATTCTCTTAATTTAAACAATAAACCGTCGTGCCAAACACGATCAAATACTTGAGCTATGTCTAAAAATACGGCAGTAGTTTGACTTTTGTTATCAAAGCCCTGAATAATGTCTTCTGATACTCTTAACAGTTGGTGATTAGTATAATAATGAGAACAAAATCCAAACTGGTGAGGTGGGATAAGGGAGGTAGTACTTACAAAAACATCTAAGCGACTTTTAGTAATGTTCTCAAATAATTTTGAAAGCGTGGTAGAAGACTTATTGGACGGTAACTACTTACTAGAGATGAAGGATTTCCAGGTTTGTGAATCTCAATGATTTTTAAATGTTTCCTTGATGTTGGGAAATATTGAATGCTAAGGCAAGCGTTGAAGAGGAATGTAAGTCCTCTACGAGGCAAGTTACAAAGTACTATGTTAGGTATTCCATCATGACCAGGAGACTTTTAAGTTTTTAACGCCTTCAAATGTTGATAAATTTCAGATGGAGAAGTGTATTTCACTGGAAGTTCTACAGTATGCCATGCTGAAGAAATCACTGAGGTAATATGATCAGAAAATTCCACATCTTGAATGTCTTCGTTTGGGTGGAATGTAGATTGCTAAAAATCAGCTAAGACATTGGCTTTTTCTGTCGCTGTTGTACACACACCCATTATTTGTCAAGCTAGGGATTGGGGAGTTTTCATTTAGGATACGTTTTGTAGCCAACCATAAGGAATTATTGTCATTAGGTGATAGATTATACAAATATTTGTTATATGACTCGTATCGAAAGCCGTCTAATTCACATTTAACGCGCCTGTTCGATTGATAATACATCCTGCGTAAAGCAGGATTTCTTTGTAGTTGCCACAATCTTCTGTGGTCTTTGACCTGTCTGTGTACACATGAAGGAATGTTTTATAGGTTATGTTTATATATTTATTTATGATTTGTTTGAGAGTAGTTTGGTTGTGTTAGCGTGGTTCAACAAAAGATATTGATTTGAAACAGAAACCTAACTTAACCCAACCGAACATAACCTAGCCCAACCCAATCTAACCCAACACCCAACCTAGACTAACTAAACCTAACCCAATCCAACTCAACCTAATCAAGGCTAGGACTCGAATCTGCGATATCTCTAGCTCAGGCTCAGTCCTGACGGCTCGCACTCGGCCACCAGCTTCTCTTGGTGAGGATAATAGATACTTGAAAAGATGCCAAAGTCTTCCCTCACATCCAGGTAATCTGTAGATGTTGTCCCCTTGCTATCTTTAAGGAAATAACCTAAAGTACCTCAGGATCTCTAGGCCATAAATCGCCTTAGTGGACGTGGACTTGGCAATTTGATTAAGGACAGTGATTTATTTCTTATGTGTTACTTGCCAAAACGTAAGTCCCTATTTTTCCAACACACGGTTCTTTCCAGATTGAAGAAAATTATTCAGAGTTTGTGCCAGTATTTTGCTCTTTTGTGGGAATTATATAGGACAGAGTAGTGAATTTTTAATAGGTAAAAATCCACACTAATGTACAAACAGAGCTGCGCAGTGTCGTCTTTTGGTCTGCTTTGTAACTAAAGAAAACTGAAAAGAAATGTTTAGTAAGTTTCGATAAGTATTGGAAAGGGTTTGATTGTGCTTTTATTACAAAAATAAAAATAATTATAAATCATTGGCCAGTGAATGGATTGTAATTATTTTATTCATTTTCATCCTATGTTTGCTTACAGCTTGGAGGGATGGGAGAACATTCCAGAACGGTAATAATAAAGTGGTAAACAGTTCACTCACTCGTGTGTAATAGGCCTTGTAATTGACCCACCCACCCACCTATACACGTGCAGTGGTACTGACCCACCCACCCATACACATATAGTGTTATGAACTACCCACCCACCCCAACAAGTACAGTGGTGTTAACCCACCTGCCTAGCCCTACACGTACAGTGGCATCTGATTGAAGGGAATATGAAGAATAAAATATGTAGTATCAAAACGATTTTCTCCTGTGTCTGCTCAATGACATTTTAAGGGTAAATCAAATTAAAAAACGAACATTTTCTCAGAGTAATTTAATAAGTCTTGGTAGTCAGATGCAGTCTTATCAATGTAACATTTGAAACATTTTTACAAGTTTGCAGTTTTTAAAAATATTTTGTTCTAACACTTACTATTATCATGAAATAAAGTATAAAAGTACAAAAATATACCACAAATAAATAACATAAAATACAAAAGAATTGAAAAATAATTTAATTAAAGCTAAATAAAAATAATAAATAACATAAAATAAAAATTTGTTGTAGACACAACTTACAATTTTTCCAATATGGAAATAAACTTTTGTCACAGGCGCCTCTTTGGGTGTTGACTGAGCCATTGTTTACTTCCAAAACAAAGTAAATTGTGTTTAAAACGCTCGGTTCTTAGGGCCTACAAACATTTTAAACTCTCCATTGCCTTGTTATACAATCCAGGCAGGTAAAAACAGATAATAAAACAAATGGTTTTATATTAAGAATGTTAATTTTAAGAAAATAACCATTAAAATAGATTTTTATCAAATTGAAGAGAAAAATAACTCGGCAACTTACATTAATAAACATGAGCTTATAAAAATACCGAAGTACTAAACAACAATCGGACTTTTTTCAAGTTGGCAATAGTTTAATATTTACATAAATAATAAACAATTTATTACTTACTAATTTTATTTATTAAATTTAACCAACAATTCAAAACAACTTCCGTAAAGATGCACACGTAATGGTTTACAAATATATAAATACTGTACATAAAAATAGAAAATCGTAGAAAAAAATGTAATAATTTATTATTTTAAGAATTTACAAAAATAGCGGTGTTTGACTCAATAAGTGCACACGAACACTTATAAGTTATGTTATTAACTATAACATTTTCTTAAGCAGAGGTAGGTACTGCTTACCTAGTTACTGACGCTACAAAATATTACTTATTTTGCAAC